>CM040240.1:270239820-270484193 GCA_022545495.1 Chrysanthemum lavandulifolium
CAAAACATTTGTTTCAAATAACATCTTTAGAGGAGAATACATCAAAGAAAGTTAAATATTTGCAATTTTGCATATTTCTCTATAATACAAGTTTTTTTAACCGTAACGTTTGATAGTGTTTATAATTTTTGTATATGCAAGTTTTAATAAGTAGATATCTAAATTCCCTTATTGTTAACCATTTTATAGAATTAGCAATATGTGAAATAGGGTGACCAAAATTTCGTCACTAATACTTAATGACGAAATTTCTCGTCACTATTTATGTAATTTAGTGACTAAATAGTGACGATTTATAAGTTTCGTCACTAACTTACTACCGATGACCAAAAATAATGACGAAATTTTATATCGTCACTATTTTCATCTAAATAGTGACCAAAAAAATTTCTCGTCACTGAATTCTCGTCACTAAAGCTACTTTTTCTTGTAGTACGTTGCTGTTATCGTTATCGTATGATTCTTTTTGGCCTTCTAGATTGAAGTGTTTGGGCAGATGGTTTTCAAAGGGTACATATATTGGGGCAGAAAGCCAGTGCACTGGAGTCCCTCATCCCGCACTGCACTTGCTGAGGCTGAGTTAGAGGTAAATGGATTAACAACTTCTTTGGTGAATAATAGGGTTTTTTGATTAATCAAAATTGGCAACTCTTTCAAAGGTTCTAGTTTTAGTTCTTCAGATATACTAGTAACAAATAGAATTCCTCATGCAGTATGAGGAAGGCCATATTTCGAAGAGCATGTATGCAATTTTCAAAATACTAAGTGCTCCAACTAAAGGTGGATTACTCGATGAATTTCTCCCCAAATTTTCCCTTGCAATTTGGACCACCACTCCCTGGACCACTACTACAAAAAAGGCTTTTTAGACCTCCTCAAAAAGACCTCCCTTCAAAAACACAGGTCTGTATGTCTCTTTTAGCCAGCTGAAACTTATTTAGACCCGTTCATTTGATACACAAAGGTCTATAAATGAAAAACACTTATAAACCGGTCAGTATTAATATCCACCTGTCTTTAAGATATACTCCGGTTCTTTAAAAACCCGGTTCAAAAACAAGATTTTTCACTTTGGTTTTAGGCGGCCATTTTGGATATCAAATTTTCACATACCCACCAAAAGTAGAAAATTACAACACGCCAATCTCATCCCTATGGTCAAGATCCTAACTAGCTATCCACAGGTATAGCTCAAATCCTTCAATAATCAGGTATGTAACATCGAATTTATCTTCAATTGATTTTGTTTCTTGGCAATTTTTGAGGGATTAGATGTGAAGACTTGAGTATTAAATCACTATTAATGGAAAATGGTGGTCCAAGCTTAGATTGCTTTAGTTGTAATTTGTTTCATGGGTTGTATTGCATCTTATGCTATAGTTTCAATTAGTTTAGTTCAATCTGTACTTATGATACTTTGTTTAATAGTTTAGTTCAATGTTTATATAAGGAGGGAAATATAGTTGATACTCCTATGTTTTAATCAATTTATAATAATTTGCTTAATTTTGTTTTAGTCCTCTATAATAGTTTTAGTTTATACTTGTTTAGTTCTATTATGATGATTTGTAATCAAGATTCTTTGCCCTTTTTATGAAATCCCGTGTACTTTGTTGATGGAGTATGTTAATGGTGCAAAATTGATTCTCTTGTATTTCAGTATTTTAGTATGAAATACACTTCACTCTTATGCTCCAAGTTTTTTTCAATTAGTACAATCTGTAGTTATGATGCTTTGTGGTTTACGGTTGATATTTGATTTTGGTTCATATGATATTCTTGGATATTTAATTAAAAAAATTCGAATTATAGACACTTGCAACACCGAGAATTGAAAGGATAGTTACTTTGAAAAATGCAGCCGCAATCATACTTAGTGATGGTGCAGGAACTCGTCTATTCCCTCTTACAAGCAAGACAACTACACCCGCTGTAAGCATACGTCTCTATTCGGTTTCATATTATTGTTTTCTTAAAGAAAAAGGATTTCAACCCAATCCATTTTGACCCCAAACCCATTTTGAACAACTACACCCGTTGTAAGCATATCTCACATATGTCTCGAACGAGACTTGAATGAACCCACAACCTCTTGGTTGACGGGCCACTTGCATACAGCTAGGCCAAAGGCCCTTTGGGTTGCAGCATACTGATTCATTTTGAGTCTTGAATCTTTTTGAGTGTGTGTACTAGTTAACATTAACTAGTATCTTAAATGAGGTTTGAAATACCTAGTAATATCTTCATTTTGTTTGTATTCTGTTCTGATTTAATTTTATCCCAAGTTCAAGATTATGGGACGGAACCATTGCAGAAAATATTTCTTGGTTGAACTTATTAATATGCAGTTAAATACTTGTCTAGGTATCTTGCTAGTTAAGAAAATATTCTCTTTTTAATTGGGGGTTTCTAATAATTCTTCTTTTATGCTGGACAAAACACCACTGAATACAGGTATTCATATTGGTACACCAAGTAAAGTGGTTATCCACGTCACCACTGCAGGGAAAGATATTTCTGGTATATTTCGGCGAAAACCTCCAAAACGTTGTTCAACAGATGGGTGTGGAAATATGGGTGAGGAAAGTTCAGTTTTTCAAACTTGTTTGAGCTGTTTTAGGGAAGGTAGTCCTGTGTACCGCTATCAGTATGGAGTGGGGGCATTTGAGCACATGTTTAAACTCCGTGGTGCCACATGTACCATGGCAGTTTCAGACCCACCTGAAGAAGTTGTCAGAAGAGCGCAAGTGCTCCTAGAAGCCGGATTTGGAAAGTATGATCTCATTGATAACAACTGTGTAGATTTTGGGTTATATTGCAAGACAAGTCTCGACGATTCCTGCTAACGCTGGTATTTTTTTTTGTGTGTGTGTGTACGCTTGTGAAGTTATCTACATATATAATATATTCATATGCTTATGCGTACCTCCTTTCTTTCTGTATTTTATTCAGCTGTTGCCGTGAATTCCAAGCTCCAGTATGCTATTGTTGAAGTGCAGTCATGCTCACCTATGTTGCTTCATCTTCTGAAGACAAAAAGAAAAGATTTGGTAGTGCTTTACATGATGATGAAAAACCATTTTTCATTGTTGCACTGGACCTTGTGCCAACACTGGAAACTAAATGGGGTGTGAAGCTTGTTGTAAAAAAAACAGTTCTGGGCTCAGCTCTTGAAAATTGCAGGTAACAAAAATTAAAATAAAATATTCTTCTATTAAATTTACTTATGCACATCTTTTATATTCTGTGATAGATATACACAGAATATATCACAACAGAATCAGGAACTGGGCTTGTCCACACAGCCCCCGGTCATGGCCAAGATGATTATATAACCAGATTAAAATACGGTTTGCCTTTAGTATCCCCAGTGGACGATGAAGGAAAGTTCACTGAAGAAGCTGGAATCTTTTGTGGGCTTGATGTATTAGGTGATGGCAATGCTGCTGTGATAGATCACTTGGATGAACGTTCATCAATAGTCATGGTAGAACCTTACAGGAAGTAGCATCGTTCATCCATATATATCAACATTTTCCCAATGAGAGCCAGCCTTATGAATAGTATAATTAAATTGCCATTTATTTCATTTTTCAGAGACAAGTATCCATATGATTGGCGAACAAAAAAGCCTACAATTTTTTGAGCAACAGCACAATGGTTTGCCTCTGTTGAAGGATTCAAAGAGGCTGCTATGGATGCGATTAATCAAGTAGTATGGACTCCGTCTCAGGTACAAATACATATAACTGGTACATAATGTTATTTTGATCTTCAAAACTCGAAATTGCTCACTTCCAGAATTTGATTGATTTAAGTGCATAAGAATATCATTTTTAATTAGTTTCTGGGCTGGTTTAATGTTCATGTAACACAGAACCTGAGTTTGGAGCAATTAGTAAACCCCTTTGTATAAGCAACAGTAGGAATGATTTAGGAACACTATAAAGACCAAAATAGGATAGGACCATAGATAAGTAAAGCATTTTAATGACAGCTACAGGTTTGTATCTGTACATGTTTGCTAAACAGGTAAACGGTTGAGGTTTTCCCTCTTTAGGTTACCCGGGGAGGGGGAGTCTTTGAATCAGATGTACTCGGCGTTTCCAACCCTTCCATGGCTACCCACAAATGTGTACCTAGCGAGGTTTGAACCCTTGACCTCTTGTTGGTAGGTAATGTGCCTTACCACTAGTTTATAAATGATACAGAATAGTTAAGAAATTATGACTAGTTTATGCATTTTGTTGGTAGTATTCCTCTAAATTATCATGATCATTGTCATTCAGGCAGAAAACAGAATTTCTACAATGACTTCTAGCCGTTCAGATTGGTGTATATCTCGTCAGAGGACGTGGGGTGTCCCAATTCCAGTTTTCTATCATACAGAGACAAAGGAACCTCTGCTAAATGAAGAGACTGTTGATCATATCAAATGTAAGCCCTAAACATAGTTGCTGGAAAGTTTGAGTTAATTTGAACTTAAATTTAACGAATGTGCATTTGAATCTTTGTGTTTGGCAGCAATTATTTCCCAAAAGGGCAGTGATGCATGGTGGTACATGTCAGTAGAAGAGTTGCTTCCTGAAAAATATCGTGATAAAGCATCAGATTATGTTAAGGGAACTGATACGATGGATGTTTGGTTTGATTCAGGTCTATTTATTTTTGTTACATGTTAAACACGAACAGTTCTTGTATCAGTTATATGCGACTAGATCTGTATATTAACCTATTAAACATACATAAACTGCAGGATCTTCATGGGCTGCTGTTTTAGAAAGTAGAAATGGCCTCAGTTATCCTGCCGATTTGTATGTTGAAGGTACCGATCAGCATCGGGGTTGGTTTCAAAGCTCTTTATTGACCAGTGTTGCAACCAAAGGTATCGTGACCATCAGTATATTCTTAATTTACCTAATTTCATTATTGTTATTAAATTTAATTATATGTGACAGGACAAGCTCCGTATTCTGGAGTTATAACGCACGGATTTGTACTCGATGAGAGGGGTAAAAATATCAGTAAATCTGTGGGTAATGTTGTCGATCCACGTACTGTGATTGAAGGAGGGAAGAATCAAGAGGTTAGTGGTCATTTAGCTATGATTCAAAATCATAATATTGCTTAATAGTAAATCAAATGTTTTCAATTTGTTTCTCCAGCAAGAACCTTCGTATGGAGCAGATGTGCTTCGGCTTTGGGTCTCAAGTGTAGATTTCACAGGAGACGTTCAGATTGGACCTCAAGTCCTCCGTCAACTGTCGGACATCTACCGAAAACTGAGAGGGACTTTGCGGTTTCTCTTGGGAAATCTTCATGATTGGAAAGTATGTTTTTTTGTTTTTGTTTTCCAAATATTCCTCTGATATGCTTTTGGTTTAAATACAGTTAACACATTACCTTATATTGTGCTTTTATTTTGTAGGCAGAAAATTCTATTGCGTATCATGATCTTCCAGAAATCGATCAGCATGCTCTGTTTGAGCTTGAAAACGTTGTGAAAAACATCAAAGAAAGCTATGAAACGTATGAATTCTTCAAAATATACCTGGTAAAGTGTTGTTTTTACTTAATACATGGTTTCTCATTTTTTTTTCATACTAACTGAATTCATTTTGTTTCAGATGATTCAACGTTTTGCTATTGTTGATCTCTCAAATTTCTACTTTGATGTGGCCAAAGATCGCCTTTATGTCGGGTAACTTTTTTCTTTTATAACGTAATGAAATTTGATTGGTTTTATAGTCAAATTAGGTGACTTTGATACGTTGCTTCTGTTTCAGTGGTGCTTCAAGTTTTACAAGGAGAAGTTGTCAAACGGTGCTTGCAGCTCATTTGCTCTCGACAGTGAGAGGAATTGCTCCAATTCTACCTCATTTAGCTGAAGATGTGTGGCAAAATCTTCCTTTCGAATATAGCATTGGCAACACTGATGTAGCCAAATTTGTTTTTGAGTCAAAATGGCCCGAAGTCAATGAAAGATGGCTTGCCTTTCCTGAAAAAGATATCGATTTTTGGGGAAATATACTTGAGGTAACTACAAAATAATGTCTTGCTAATAACATATCGGCGAGGTTTAAATTTTTTTTTAATAATCATCTATGGTATAATAATTTTGGAATTGTGTGCATCTGATTTGTATGAATTTGGTAGTTGAGAACTGAGGTAAATAAAGCTTTGGAGACTGCTCGCACTGGCAAACTCATTGGTTCCAGCCTGGAAGCAAAGGTGTACCTCCATAGCTCTGATGATAGCCTTGCACAAAGATTAAGGAACATGTGTGAAGCTAGATTTGATGCGGACTCTATGAATCGCATATTCATAACATCTCAGGTATTTCCAATCATTATTTGGTAGGAATGGCAAGATTTGTTAATATTGACACCAAAAAATAAATAAATAAATAAATAAATAAATTGTTACGGTATTAATCTATATTTTTGTATAACGAGTTAGGAAGCTTGCATTAAATTTAGACTTTTGGCAAATTTGTACGTGCTTGTCCTGTTACCCTTACAAATATAGTATTTCCACTTATAATATATTGCATATGAGTCAAGTACTCAAGTTGGTGTTCAAATAAGTTCTATCATTTGTTGTTCTTACATGTCAAAAATGTTGGAAGCGTTTTTGCTGGTTTATGCCGTGAGTTTAATTTTTTTTTAATAAACCTATTAAAATTGCTCCCAAACTTGCATTTGAATAAAGTTCTCAATATTAAATTTATTTGACACTCTTATTTAAAATAGTTATGAATCACCTTAAATAACTATCGATGTATTTTCCATTACCATGCCAATGGGCATCTTTGAAGATTCTACTGAAATAGACATAGCAGAAATTAGTGGTCCATTCAATGTGGGTAGCCTGAATTGACTGATTCATAACTAAATGAGTTGAAATTGCCGATTGGTTGAGAAATTCCACTTTGAATTTGTACAATGCTTGAGAAATTCCACTACAACTCTACTCACCAATCAAATATCATATTTTTACACTAAAGTGTATTTTGATTGGTTGAAATATCAAAGTAGACAAGTATTTGAGGACAACCAAACATACAAACATGGATTTATAATTTGGGATAGAGGGAGTAGTGTTGACTTTGATATTTATAATTCATTGCACGTATTTCATATGTTAGAAGTTTGATGATATTGGTATCCAAATTCCATTATTCATACTGCAGGTTGAGATTCTTTCTACCTTGGAGGATGCACCAAGCGAAAATATACCATATTCCGGAGATTATTTGATTCAAGGAGAAAAGAAAATATGGATTGGCATTTCACGTGCAGAAGGTTCAAAATGTGAACGATGCTGGAACTTCTCACCCCAAGTTGGTTCATTTCTCGATCACCCCACACTTTGCAAACATTGCTATGATGTTATTGCTGGTCAACCACTTCCTAATCTTGCAGCTATTAGTTGATATGTTTTGGAGTGAATTTATTAGAAAAAAGTGCCTTATAAGTTCTAAAAAGGGGTAAAATGGTCATTCAGAGAATATGAATCTAAGGATAATACTTGTTACTAGCATCCCAATGAATGATAAATGATTAGTGCCAAATTGGACAAACCACAATGATAACTTTTGCAATTTACTCAAAACTATTATTCTCACTTTATGAATGCATTTTCTACATATTAAATGAAATAAAAATATATCAATGATATTTTTTTTTTAGAAAGGCAACATATATATAAACCCCGAAACAAAAACAAAATTACAAAACAAGGCATCCCACCTTGAGTAAACAAGATACTTAAACGAGCGAGGGACCCGAAAGAAATAAACATGACAAACATAAGAACTCGAATCCTAGCTTACACTATACATAAAACTCGAATTGAAATAGACTAAAAACCATATAATATATTAATGATATTATAATTTAGTACAAATAACTAATTTGGGATCTAGAGATTGAGTAACGAACATTACGAGTGTGGATGATATAATGTTATTTAGCTATGGTTTTTAATTTAATAACACTTGTTAGATTGAGATTTATTAATTATTATTGTAAAAATAATACGAGCAATTATTAACACCATTTTAACAAATAAAGCTAATATCATGTTATTGGTATATGTAGGTCTTACAAAATATCCCATAAAAAATACCCACCAAAAAAAAAAAAAAAAAAAAAAAAAAAAAAAAACGTCACTAGTTGCAATGGCTAAAAGCCAAACAGGGAAAGACACGGTACAACACAACGTGCCATTCGTTGGTTGTTGGCTCTTTGATGGGTGAATAATTGCTCCACACCTAGGGGTTGCAATGCCTCTTTCATCACCATAATTCCTAAAGTGAAAGATCCGATCGGGTTAGGGGATTTTCGTCCCATTAGCCTCATTGGATGCTATTACAAAATCGTGTCAAAAATTTTGGCGGAAAGGGTAAAATGCGTGGTCGGCGAAGTGGTTGGGGAAGTTCAAAATGCTTTCATAAAAGGTAGGTACATTCTCGATGGTGTGCTCATTGCTAATGAGACTATGACATATTTGAAGAAAAAGAAGGAAAAGAGCTTAATATTCAAAGTGGACTTCGAAAAGGCGTACGATAGTATAAATTGGTGCTTCTTAATTAACATTATGAAGAGAATGGGGTTTGGGGATAGATGGTGCAAATGGGTGGAAGCATGCTTTAAATCGTCCTCAACGTCGATACTTGTCAATGGTTCACCATCGGAGGAATTCGGAGTTGAGAGGGGTGTTCGTCAAGGTGACCCGCTTTCTCCTTTTCTTTTCATATTGGCGGCGGAGGGTCTAAATGCCATAGTGAATGAAGCGGTGGATAAAGGGATCTTTAGAGGTGTAAAGGTTGGTGGGAATTGTATCACGGTCTCACACTTACAATATGCGGACGATACTATTTTCTTTGGAGAATGGAATAAAGAGAACGCCAAAGCTCTTATGTGTATTCTTAAATGTTTCGAAGAGGTGTCGGGTCTTAGGGTAAATTATGATAAAAGTAAGCTATACGGGTTAGGGGTTAACGAAGAGGATGTGGAGATCATGGCTAATTGGATGGGGTGTGAAATCGGGGAATTCCCTTTCACATATTTAGGTTTACCGATTGGAGAGAATATGGGTCGGGTTAACACATGGAAGCCGGTGGTAGATAAATTCAAAAATCGGTTGGCCGATTGGAAAGCTAAAACGATGTCGTACGGGGGCCGTTTAACATTGGTAAAGTCGGTTCTTGGGAGCTTGCCGTTGTATTATTTCTCGATGTTTCGTGTGCCTGTGAGTGTGATAAAAAATCTTGAGAGAATTCGAAAAAATTTCTTTTGGGGTGGGGTCAAGGAGGGTAAAAACTTCTCGTGGGTTAAATGGGCTTCGATTCTTAATTCACATGAGGAAGGGGGGTTAAATGTGGGATCTCTTAGGGCGAAAAACTTGGCTTTGTTGGGTAAATGGTGGTGGAGATTTAGGACGGAGGGAGGGGGGTTATGGGTTAGAGTTATTAAAAGCATTTATGGGGAGTGTGGGGGCTTAGAGGGTCATAGAGGGAGGGGAGGGGGGGCGAAAATGGGGGAGGGGGTATGGAATGATATTGTGAAGATTGGTGTAGAGATAGATGGTTTGGGGATCGATTTTACTTCTTCCTTCGAAGGAGTGTTGGGCGACGGGAGGGACATTAGGTTTTGGGTAGAAAGGTGGGTGGATAATAGGCGGTTGTGTGATAAATTTCCTAGGTTGTTTCATTTAAATAACAAGAAGGAAGGTAGTGTGTTAGATATGGGCGCTTGGACAAATGACGGGTGGATATGGGTTTGGGATTGGTGTAGGAGTATTAGAGGTCGGGTGAGTAAGGAATATGACGGGTTAATTGAGGTCTTGCAAAATGTCGTTGTTTCTAATACTTGTAGGGATAAATGGAGGTGGACGCTTGGTGAAGACGGCGAGTTCAAAGTCAAGACGCTTACAAGATTGATCGAGGAGAAGAGTCTCCAAACGGAAAGTGGTGGCTTCGAAACAATTTGGAACAAGCTTGTTCCTAAGAAAGTCAACATTTTTGTTTGGAGAGCACGCAAAGGGAGACTTCCGGTTCGGGTGGAGCTTGATAAAAGGGGCATTGACTTGGATTCGGTTCTTTGTCCATGTTGCAACAATAATGTGGAGTCATGCTCTCATTGCTTAGTTACTTGTGACTTAGCAATGAGTGTGTGGTCCAAAGTTTTCACGTGGTGGAAGATGGGGAATGTTAACGCCTTTACTATAGAAGAATTATTTTTGGAAAACGGGAACGTAAATGTTCCCAACTCTATATCGTGTTTGTGGCAAGCGGTAATATGGACCTCCGGGTACTTCATTTGGAAGGAAAGAAACGATCGTGCGTTCGGGAATAAAGCTTCAAGTACTAATAAGATTCTTCAAGATATTCAACTCAAGTGCTTCGAATGGATAGCGAGAAGATCAAACAAATTTAAAGGGATAGATTGGCAACAATGGTTATGGGACCCATGGAATATTCGGATCTGATAGTCTCGGTGTATACAGAAGTTCGGTTTCTCAAATGTTTCGCAATGTGCGCAGGTGGTATATACTGCAGATTAGGTATCTATAATTGGATAAAGAAGTGACTTTAATTGTCTGGTTCGCATGAGATTTTTTGGGTGCTTTGTTTGCAAAGTATGGAAGATTCTCTTCAAGAATATATGGGATAGGCTAGTAAAAGTCAAGAAATAGCATATAATTGTGTCAGGTGCAGTTTTGAGTTTTGAGTCAATATAGTACTATGTTGTGTCTTTATGTCATGTGTTTTGTTTGGATAGGTTAGGGTAGTAGATCTACTTTGATCAAGAAGGTTCTTATGTATTGTTTTTTTCTTTTGGGTCCTTTTCCTTTTTAATTTGCTTGATTAATTGGAGAAGGATGCCTTTCTTTTGTAATGTCTATTTTGTGGGTTCTATTCAATTTGTTGCCTTTCTAAAAAAAAAAAAATTGCTCCACACCTACCATTCTAATTATGCAAAAAGCACATCTACATGATACATCTTACTCGTTATAGTACAAATGTACAATAATGCAAAACAACCACGTCCCTACTTTTTTTTGTGTGATGATAATATAGTCAATAGTCCTAGCCTTTTAATATTAATACTAGAAGGGTACCCGCGCAATGCGGCGGGTACCGATGACTATAATATGATTGGAATAAATGAAATAAAAGTTAAAGTTGTAAAAATTTGAATTAAAATAAAATAAACCCACTAAAAATATAAAAACTAAAAACTAAAAACTCATAAAAATATATTAAAATGGATGTTGAATTAAAAAGCATAAAATTTTAAACAATATGGTGAAATTAGATTATAATATAAATAAGTAGATAAAAAGATATTTTAATTTGAAAATAAAAATGGATTTTAGTTGAGAAGTGGCACATGTCATTTTATAATTGGAGCTCATTATCTTAATTTTTGGTGGTTAGGAGTTAGGCTTGGAGTTTGTTAGAAGTTAGGCTTGGAGTTTGTTAAGAAGTGACACATGTCATCTCATGATTGGAGCTCCTTATCTTAATTTTAAGCCTTCTAAAATTAGAAGGTTTAATTTTTAAGTCTTCTAATTTTAGAAGGCCTAAATGCATTATAAAGTAGTATAGATAATAATAGTAATAATGCAAAGACATACTTTATATATAGATAACACTTGACACTGAACTACATATACAAAACGCGTACTAAACACAATTATTGTCACCACCACCTACCTCACTCCTTCTCTCTCAGTGTATTTATTCTTCCAGATCTTGTGAGAAGTAGTACGTCCTTCAATTCGCATCATTTTGTAACCCAAATTAAACGCCCTTTTTAGTCATGGCTTTTCATGATTACACAAACATGATTTTTTCACCTGATGACTTTGCTCACTTAAAAATCCCTCTTGAAAACATACTATCTGCCACCAACAACTTTTCTGACCTAAAAATCATCTCCAAAAGTAGATTTGAAAAGAGATACCGAGGACAAATTTTGTGGTCGGGTGAGCTGATGAAAATCCGTGCTCGAAGGTGGTTAAATAAAGAAAGGGATGATGAAAAAGTTCAACAGTTTTGGATGGAGATTTCCATGCTTTATACTCTCAAGCACAAAAATGTGGTTTCTCTTGTTGGGTTTTGTGATGAGAATGATGAGAAAATCATCATTATCAAGCTTGAGACCAGGCATAGTCTTTATCAGTATCTATGTAATACCTGAATTTCAAAAATTCACAAAAAGACCAAAATACCCTTATGATCAAAAGTAAGAATAAGTAAATAAACAAAATACCAAATGAGCTACGTAAATTCAGAAAACTTATAAGAAAATCACATATGATCCAAATAAATCTTGAATGACTTTGTAAAGTTAAATTTTTATAGATTACAATTTTATAAAATCATTATTGTATTTTATATAAATAACCGAATATATTTCATAGTTTTATAAAAAGAAATTAATTAATAAAAGCCCAATATAAATTTATATTATTAAGAGTCCATTTAAATTAAGTCCAATACATTATAAAGCCCACAAGAAAAATAATAACTCAAGTATATATACATATATTCGGTCCCTAATAATCCATTATTGCCGATTAACCCTAAACCGACTCCAAAACCCTTCATAAATCGATTTCTAGTTTCCAGAGCTTGAGACCAATTTTCTTGGACAAGTTTGGAGGTAAAAAAGGTGGGAAAAATAGTGATCGAGTTCCAAAGTTGCTGGTTTAAGCGTGGTGAGTTTTGAGTGGATTAGGTTTCGACAAAGTGGTGTTTTGTGCTTCTTTGTTCCAACGATTCAAGCTCATCAAGGGTATGTTTCTAATATTGATTTCAGTCCTATAAGTCGTATATAACACATAAAAATTGGCCATGCATGTTTAAGATGTCGTATGAAATTATTTAGAATCTAAAACCCTAAAAAGCATATATAATTAACGAATGCGCTTATAATATTTTTAGAGATCATGAATTGATTTTTCCAGAAGTTGTTACATGTTATAAGACCTGAATAAAATACATATTTGTGAATCTGAAGCTTGTATGAATTGTTTGGAGTTTTATGGGTCGATTAAACATAGAAAAAGGAAAGATTTAAAAAGGTGCGATTAGGGTTTTGCATGAACTAGGGTTTCCTTGTAATCATTGAAGATAATTAATGAGGTAGTAATGATAAGCTAATGATTGGTTAAACTTAGGTTTAGGGCTTATATTTGAATTATGTCTATTCGGCCTTAAATAAAAGTTTTGGGTTGGTTTTGTAAATTATGAAACTTAAGGGTTACTTTTGTAAACAGTAAAATACTTGTCTTAAACGTATAAAAATAAGTGTGGGGGTTAAACATGTAATTTTGGATATTTAAAGGGCTATTCGAGTTGTATTTAATTTATTAGGGTACGTTTTGTAAAATTCTAAAACCTTTGGGTTAAAAGTGTAAGATCTGATAAAGTAAGGTTAGATTGTGAAACTAAAGATGTCAAGGGTGTAATTTGTAATTCTGAGTAATTATGGGTTCTACAAGTGTAAATTGATTTTGTAAAGATACGCAAAAGTTTAAGTTAATTTCGTTTGTTATCATTTACGTTCTAGGTTAAATTGGGAAATCATTAAAAGAAGTAATATGTGAACTTAATGCATATTTAGTAATATTTAAAGAGTAGGGGAAACCCTAGAATCTAAATAGGAAGTTGGTAAATTAATGAGGAATACCCTAAAATGTTGTAATTTCGTCTGTCATTAAAATGAGAATATTCTGACAACTTTAAAAGTATTAATGCGATAAATCCGTTATAATATTAATGATGCTAATAAGTATTAAATAAATCATAATCCGTGTAGATTCGTTTGAGGAGACGCGACGTTACATCTCCATATTCCTACATTCGTTTCTTTTCTCTCAATTGCTTTAAGGTACGGATATTCTGTCTTACTTTAAGACACTTGTGTTATCGTACAAATGTTCTGACCTTTTCAGTAAAGGTCACTCATGTTTCCCTTCTTTGTCAGTACTCTTATGTTTATTAGGAATTCCTATGCCATTGCTATGAACCCTTTTCTGAATGTTTGATCTGTTACTTGTCTGAACTTATGATTTAGTGAACTATGCAATATCTGATGTGAACTTTATGTTAGGAAGACTTTGATATGTGTAATTGATGAACCTTGCTATATTTGAATATGAACCTTATGATATGATGTTATCTGATAAGTTATATGAGATCTTTATGATGATTTATGATCTGTGTCATTTATGACAATTTGTTTGACCTAAGTTAGTTTGACACCCGAGCCAAATAATAACTAGTCATGGGGGTTCCATGTCCGTATCAGTGATGCACCTCTGATATGACTCTAGGGCGAGAGAGTGATGTTCGCCACGCCCCTTATCTCGTTATCTGTTATGAGCTCGGTTGGTATTATATTACCTATATTTGTCTCGGGCGATGGATGCATCCTAGATCCGATCCATTATCCGATATGATTTGTCTGGTGAATGATGTCGTGTGCAATACGCGTCTTCACAACTTCTGGGAGCTAGCTACTCCAAATGATTTTCTAAGATTATTTTATAAAGTATGATGTTTCGGATATGATATGTTCTGGGCTCGAGGTAGTTAACTAAATCTGTATTTGTTATTTCTATGTTAAGTTCTGGTTCTGATTTGTAATGTTCAAAGGTTTATGATTATGTGCAAGGCTTGTTATATGCTATTATATGTGTTTATGCTTTTGTATGTTTATGTGACTACCGTCTGCTATGCTAGGATATGATTAATCTGATTTAATATGATTCATATGCTGTCATCTGATGTCATGTTAGTTATTGTTATGTGAATTCTTTGAATTGTGAGATGAATGTGTCAGTGTAATAGTGAGTATTCTATCAGTTTAATATGTGTAGTTTGATCAGTTAATTTTGGGAACTTTGTTTATATGTTAGTGTTTTATTGCCTATGTGACCTGCCAAGTCTTAAACTCACCGATGTTAGTATTTGATCTAAGAACTGGTTTAGCTTATGATATCGTGTGGATAATTGCTAATGGTTAAGCTTATGTTTTGTTTGGTCTTTCTAATTATAGTTTGTCTCGCTATGCTTCTATTTGTTTGTGTGGATCGCCATGATCTGAATCGCTATTCCATTCGCAATATTGAATTAAGTGTGTTAAGAGAAGGTTAATTAATTGTTGAATGCCATGTTTATTTGCTAGAAAGTGTTTTCGTTAGCTTTAGACTTTTCGCTTGGTTTATATGTAACCTAATTGCTCTTGATATGTTGTATGTTTGGTTGTCCCGATGTGTTGTGTTTGTGTCTTTGATGTGTGTGATGTCTACTTGTTATATGGTTGTTTGATTACGTATATTTGTGTTTCCGAATCCCGAAAGATCCTTCGTAATTATTTCATTTTATTTTGTTATTCGATATTTGTTTTGCTTTTGTTTCGTTATATCCGTTCACTGGCTTTGTAAGCTCACCGCACTTTTTCTTTTCTGCGGCGGTATTAAGCGCTCAAGATAAGCTTATGGGATAGCCGATCCGGGTTGAGAGTAGAGTCGAGAGCAAGACTTTGACCATAGAGATCTTAGATTTATTTTGAAGTTTAGTTATTTATGTTATCTATTGTAAGTTTTTGTAAAGGCTTCCGCTATTGTAAGTTCTGATATGAAACCGTATTGTGATATCTTTACCCTTGTCGGGTTGGGGTGTTACAATTTATGGTATCAAAGCTCTAGGTTTTAGGACCCTTAGAGCTTAGGCTATGACCTGTGAGGATTGGGTAGATTTAGGATTTCCCTTCTGCATACTTTCTTTGCGTTCCCTACCGCACTTAGACTTTACTAATAGTTGATTGTCCTTTTAGATGGTTATTCCCCGTCGCGCTAGTTCGTCTGATAGGAGCAATCGAGGACCTGCTATACCACCTAAGGAGAAGACGAGGTGGGCTGTTGTTGTTGCTAAGGGCTGTACGAGGTTTGGTAGGGTGAAGCGAACCAATAAGAGGGTACGAGTTCCGGCCTGTATGTGGCCATGCACAATCGAAGAGAAGCTGATCCTGAAGGAAGTAGACGGAGAAATAGTAGAGGATTATGAAACTAAGGTTGTGGAAAACCAAGGTTTCACCACTACATATCATGATAGGTGTCCCAAGTTCGTTGAGGATGAAGAAGTAGGACAGGCTGAGAGTCACGATCTATATGCTTTTGTGGATCGTGTGCCGGAGGAGGAAGAGAGGAAGCGGAAAGGTGGCTTTGCTAGTGGCTTACTACCACAGCATGAAGGAAACAAGAACGGATGGATAAGCGAGGAGGAAGAGGAAGAAGAGGAACCCGAGGAAGAGTACGAGGTGGAGTCGGAATCGGAGTCTACTGCTACTAGTAGGTTCAATCCGACACAAGAATAGGAATTGTACTTCTGAGTAGTTGCCTTCGTTATGAGAAGTTTTGACATTGATTTTGGGTTAGGTCCCTTTTGTTTCATTTCGACAATTGAATCTTAGGTTATTGAATTTTATTTTGGAAGTACATCTTTTGACGATTTTGAAAATTTTGTTTGATTAATGGAATAAATCAAAATTTGATAGTATAGTTCCTGTTCGTTGTCTTCTTTCTGATAGATTCATTGAGTTTCCATTAGTCCTCATAAGTTTCGTCTGCTATTTATTTTCTATATGATGTTGTTTTGTTATCGCTTGATTAGGTATGACCATTATGATGGTATACTCATGTGGTTTTGGCCTGTTGTAGTAGGATTACTTGTTATCTGTATATTGTCTCTATATGGTTTGTTTTGCTATGATATTCGTTATGTGTTGTGCCATGACCCGAGACCAAGTATAGTGACAATAAGAACTTGTTATGTGATGCAAGTATTATGACGCCTGATCAACGTAATAATACCGAGATCATATAATCTGAACTTATTGAAAGTATACAACGTCTGGGAAATGCCTGTGGTCGATATGTGTATGGATTTGCCTTGTATCCGACATTTGGTACTTTTCATTTTGGATTGAGAATCTGTATTTGATTGTGAGATTTTCGTCGGTATCTATTGCATATAAGTTTTGTACCATTGGGATCCGAAGTTGTTATCTGCGTTAACCTATAGATTGTTATGCCTTCCTTATATCTGTATGTTTCCACATACTCCTGCGATTAGTAACCGTTAGGATTCGTTTCATCTATGCATATGATAGTTTTCATCATTTGATACCTGTGTAAGTTAGAGCGTGTTTTTGAATTTTCTTTATCTCATCTTTTACCGCTAATACATTAATAAGTATACGATTAGCATTCGTCATATATTTCATGAGGTTTCGAAATCCACATTTGTCGCTGTACTATTCCGTCTTGTTCAATTTCGAGGACGAAATTTCTTTTTAGAGGGGAAGAAATTGTAATACCTGAATTTCAAAAATTCACAAAAAGACCAAAATACCCTTATGATCAAAAGTAAGAATAAGTAAATAAACAAAATACCAAATGAGCTACGTAAATTCAGAAAACTTATAAGAAAATCACATATGATCCAAATAAATCTTGAATGACTTTGTAAAGTTAAATTTTTATAGATTACAATTTTATAAAATCATTATTGTATTTTATATAAATAACCGAATATATTTCATAGTTTTATAAAAGAAATTAATTAATAAAAGCCCAATATAAATTTATATTATTAAGATTCCATTTAAATTAAGTCCAATACATTATAAAGCCCACAAGAAAAATAATAACTCAAGTATATATACATATATTCGGTCCCTAATAATCCATTATTGCCGATTAACCCTAAACCGACTCCAAAACCCTTCATAAATCGATTTCTAGTTTCCAGAGCTTGAGACCAATTTTCTTGGACAAGTTTGGAGGTAAACAAGGTGGGAAAAATAGTGATCGAGTTCCAAAGTTGCTGGTTTAAGCGTGGTGAGTTTTTGAGTGGATTAGGGTTTCGACAAAGTGGTGTTTTGTGCTTCTTTTGTTCCAACGATTCAAGCTCATCAAGGGTATGTTTCTAATGTTGATTTCAGTCCTATAAGTCGTATATAACACATAAAAATTGGCCATGCATGTTTAAGATGTCGTATGAAATTATTTAGAATCTAAAACCCTAAAAAGCATATATAATTAACGAATGAGCTTATAATATTTTTAGAGATCATGAATTGATTTTTCCAGAAGTTGTTACATGTTATAAGACCTGAATAAAATACATGTTTGTGAATCTGAAGCTTGTATGAATTGTTTGGAGTTTTATGGGTCGATTAAACATAGAAAAAGGAAAGATTTAAAAAGGTGCGATTAGGGTTTTGCATGAACTAGGGTTTCCTTGTAATCATTGAAGATAATTAATGAGGTAGTAATGATAAGCTAATGATTGGTTAAACTTAGGTTTAGGGCTTATATTTGAATTATGTCTATTCGGCCTTAAATAAAAGTTTTGGGTTGGTTTTGTAAATTATGAAACTTAAGGGTTACTTTTGTAAACAGTAAAATACTTGTATTAAACGTATAAAAATAAGTGTGGGGGTTAAACATGTAATTATGGATATTTAAAGGGCTATTCGAGTTGTATTTAATTTATTAGGGTACGTTTTGTAAAATTCTAAAACCTTTGGGTTAAAAGTGTAAGATCTGATAAAGTAAGGTTAGATTGTGAAACTAAAGATGTCAAGGGTGTAATTTGTAATTCTGAGTAATTATGGGTTCTACAAGTGTAAATTGATTTTGTAAAGATACGCAAAAGTTTAAGTTAATTTCGTTTGTTATCATTTACGTTCTAGGTTAAATTGGGAAATCATTAAAAGAAGTAATATGTGAACTTAATGCGTATTTAGTAATATTTAAAGAGTAGGGGAAACCCTAGAACCTAAATAGGAAGTTGGTAAATTAATGAGGAATACCCTAAAATGTTGTAATTTCGTCTGTCATTAAAATGAGAATATTCTGACAACTTTAAAAGTATTAATGCGATAAATCCGTTATAATATTAATGATGCTAATAAGTATTAAATAAATCATAATCCGTGTAGATTCGTTTGAGGAGACGCGACGTTACATCTCCATATTCCTACATTCGTTTTTTTTCTCAATTGCTTTAAGGTACGGATATTCGTCTTACTTTAAGACACTTGTGTTATCGCATAAATATTCGACCTTTTCAAGAAGGTCACTCATGTTTCCTTCTTTGTCAAGACTCTTATGTTTATTAGGATTTCCTATGCCATTGCTATGAACCCTTTTCGAATGTTTGATCTGTTACTTGTCCGAACTTATGATTTAGTGAACTATGCAATATCGAATGAACTTTATGTTAGGAAGACTTTGATATGTGTAATTGATGAACCTTGCTATATTTGAATATGAACCTTATGATATGATGTTATCCGATAAGTTATATGAGATCTTTA
Organism: Chrysanthemum lavandulifolium; assembly: GCA_022545495.1. NCBI lineage: Eukaryota > Viridiplantae > Streptophyta > Magnoliopsida > Asterales > Asteraceae > Chrysanthemum > Chrysanthemum lavandulifolium. The sequence continues at coordinate 270,259,227 of CM040240.1, forward strand.
TGATGATTTATGATCCGTGTCATTTATGACAATTTGTTTGACCTAAGTTAGTTTGACACCCGAGCCAAATAATAACTAGTCATGGGGTTCCATGTCCGTATCGTTGATGCACCTCGATATGACTCTAGGCGAGAGTGATGTTCGCCACGCCCTTATCTCGTTATCTGTATGAGCTCGGTTGGTATTATATTACCTATATTTGTCTCGTGGGCGATGGATGCATCCTAGATCCGATCTGTTATCCGATATGATTTGTCCGGTGAATGATGTCGTGTAATACGCGTCTTCACAACTTCGGGAGCTAGCTACTCCAAATGATTTTCTAAGATTATTTTATAAAGTATGATGTTTCGGATATGATATGTTCTGGGCTCGAGGTAGTTAACTAAATCTGTATTTGTTATTTCTATGTTAAGTTCTGGTTCTGATTTGTAATGTTCAAAGGTTTATGATTATGTGCAAGGCTTGTTATATGCTATTATATGTGTTTATGCTTTTGTATGTTTATGTGACTACCGTCGCTATGCTAGGATATGATTAACTGGATTTAATATGATTCATATGTCATCATCGATGTCATGTTAGTTATTGTTATGTGAATTCTTTGAATTGTGAGATGAATGTGTCAGTGTAATAGTGAGTATTCTATCAGTTTAATATGTGTAGTTTGATCAGTTAATTTTGGGAACTTTGTTTATATGTTAGTGTTTTATTGCCTATGTGACCTGCCAAGTCTGAACTCTGCTGATGTTAGTATTTGATCTAAGAACTGGTTTAGCTTATGATATCTGTGTGGATAATTGCTAATGGTTAAGCTATGTTTTGTTTGGTCTTTCTAATTATAGTTTGTCTGCTATGCTTCTATTTGTTTGTGTGACTGCCATGATCTGAACTGCTATTCCGCTGCTGCAATATTGAATTAAGTGTGTTAAGAGAAGGTTAATTAATTGTTGAATGCCATGTTTATTTGCTAGAAAGTTTTTCGTTAGCTTTAGACTTTTCGTTTGGTTTATATGTAACCTAATTGCTCTTGATATGTTGTATGTTTGGTTGTCCTGATGTGTTGTGTTTGTGTCTTTGATGTGCTGTGTGATGTCTACTTGTTATATGGTTGTTTGGATTTCTGTATATTTGTGTTTCCGCAGAATCCTGAAAGATCCTTCGTAATTATTTCATTTTATTTTGTTATTCGTATATTTGTTTTGCTTTTGTTTCGTTATATCCGTTCACTGGGCTTTGTAAGCTCAGCCGCACTTTTTTCTTTTCCTGCGGCAGGTATTAAGCGTTCAAGATAAGCTTATGGGATAGCTGATCTGGGTTGAGAGTAGAGCTGAGAGCAAGACTTTGACCATAGAGATCTTAGATTTATTTTGAAGTTTAGTTATTTATGTTATCTTTTGTAAGTTTTTGTAAAGGCTTCCGCTATTGTAAGTTCTGATATGAAACCGTATTGTGATATCTTTACCCTTGTCGGGTTGGGGTGTTACAATCTAAGTCACTCAATGTCATTGACATGGGTGCGAAGATTGGAGATATGTGTCGGTCTTGCGAACGCATTGAGCTACATTCATTATGACGAGCCACGCGATTTTAGCATTATACATCGAAACATCGACAGTGAAACAGTGCTACTGAATGATAACTGGGAACCCAAGTTATCTGGTTTTGAACTTTCAATGAAGATTAAGGCATCTCAAAGGCACCATTCTTTCCATGTTGATAAAGTTTGGGATAGAAAGGGGTATACAGAGACCCGGAATATATAGAGACTAAATGTGTGAGCCACAAGTCAGATATTTACTCCTTTGGGATTGTAATGTTTGAACTACTCTGTGGTAGGCAAGCAGTAATCACCGGCGACCAAGATAATAAGTACTTGGCTTCGGTGGCCGTTACCCATTATAGGGAGAAAAAACTCGCTGAAATAATTGATTGGGGTCTATTGAAACAAATGGACTCGCAGTCATTCAACAGGTTCGCTGAAATAGCATATGACTGCTTGAAAGAAGAACGATCGCAACGCCCAGATATAGATGAGATTGTCCCAAGACTTGTGAAAGCGTTGGAACTCGCACGTGAAAACAGGCCTGTAAGACTTTTTGGTTTTTCCTCTCTTTCATCTTCCTATCTTATAAACTACTCCATATTTGTTTGATTATATACACCTTAACTCCATCGGTTTGCACACTCACCAGACCTGGCCATACATAATTAATAGCCCTTTCACATCATGTCTTCAATTGCTGGACCTCACTCTGTATGACTTCCCCATATATGCAATAATTAAGAAAACTCAAGTTAAGGTTTCTCAAGTTGACCAATTAAAGAGACCATATCTGCTCAGGACTTCTATCCTCTTTCACTTACATGCATTTAGTAGAACGTAAATATGTTTATTTTTTATCAACCCGCACTGGCTAGTACATATATGATTTAATTCTTGTGATCATATTTAGCATATGAAGTATTTAATAAAAAGGTTATATATACGTTAAAAGAATACAGGCGCCCTGGGTTATATATTCGACCCGGCCACTAGCCGCATAGAAAAACAAGACTCTTAACCCGTCATTCATTCTACTTAACCAGTAAAATGTACACATAGAACATGTAATAGCCTAAATTAAAGGAACTCCACTCATCACTATGCAAAATATCACCCATTTAGTCCATACTTTCACCATCTGATTCTGAACAAATGCTTTAAAAATGGCTCACAAGCAAGTATCAACTGCATTATCCAAGATTTTTTCTCAACAGGAAGTCACAAACCATAGTATTCAAAACTATATATAGAATGAGTTGTGTTGAGAACAAGAAAGAACCAAAACATTTCAAGTTAATAAGACCATTCACCTTCCTAAACTAGAGGATATTAATTTAATTATTATCCACAAACTAGGAGAAAATATAGCTTAACATGTCCTAGATATGGTTCAGAAATTCCGTCAAACACTTTGTGCCTTTCTACCATAATATGTTTTCCCTTTTCATTTATAATAATTTCAAGAATTATTAATTGAAACATCATGGATGACAAAAACAAACCAGTTTTGATATATTGAATCACATTTGATAAACACAAAGGCATATCTTAATGAGTGGCATTTGAGTATAAATTTAGTAGCAGTTAATATAAATAAATATAAGTTATCTCCCATCCTTTTGTAACTCCAACTCCGTTTTTTTGATAGATACACTCTTCGCCCAACCAGGTTGCTCACCTAAGAATCCCCCTTGAAGAGATACTATCTGCCACCAGCTACTTTGCTGAAGAAAATTTCATAGGCGGAGGGAGTATTGGAAAGAGATACAAGGGACAGCTCTCGTGGTCCGGTGAGTTAATGAATATCACTGCTCAGAGGATATATAATAAGGCATGGGATGATGAAAAAGAAAAACAATTTTGGACAGAGATTTCGATGCTATCTAGTCTCAAGCATAAGAATCGTGTTTCCCTTGTTGGGTTTTGTAACGAAGTTGGTGTAGAGACCGTCATTTACAAGCGCGACCCCAAGGGAAGGCTCGACAACTATTTAAGTGACCCGATGTTGTTGACATGGGTAAAGAGATTGGAGATATCTGCTCGTATTGCACATGCATTAAATTACATTCATTATAATGAGCCACGCGATTTTAGTGTTATACACCGGAACATCAGCAGTGAAACAGTTCGATTGAATGATGAATGGGAACCCAAGTTATCGGAATTTCAACATTCCATCAAGATCAAAGCATCCGAAAGGCACCACACTTTCCATACTGATTCAGTTTGGTCTACGAAAGGGTATACAGATCCAACATACTTAGAGACTAGCAGTGTGAACCACAAGTCAGATATCTACTCCTTTGGGATAGTATTGTTTGAACTATTGTGTGGCAGGAAATCAGTAAGTGACGATCAAGATAACAAGGATTTGGCTCCGGTGGCAATTTTTCATTATAGAGAGAAAATACTCGATGATATAATTGATCCGGATCTACTGAAACAAATGGATCCGCGATCCTTGAACATTTTTGCGGAAATAGCGTATGACTGCTTGAATGTAGAAAGATCCCAACGCCCGAATGTAGATGAGATTGTCACAAGACTTGAGAAAGCTTTGGCACTCCAGTTGGAACGTGAAAATGTTGTAAGACTATCTCATTTATCTTTATCTTTGTATCACAGTAACTACTCTATAATACGAGCAACATTTATTTACTTATGGTTGTATTTGATGTTAAAGGAACACTCATCAGTCGTGGACGAAGTTGGAGGGACATCATCCAGTCATGAGAAGGTAGTTGATATCTTTTTTAGCTCTTGTTATAAGCCACTGAAATCATTAAAAAAAGAGGAAAATGTCAAAACAAGAGAAACGATAAAGAAAGATGCAAGTAAAGAGGTGGCAGAATTATTTGTACACAGAAAAAAGAATTTAAAATATACTATAAACTGTTAGATGATGATACTTTATAATGCAATTTACAGCTTCAAAGTTTTGTTATGGAGTGTGAATAATAAGAACTTACAGGGTGGAGTCAACAAAGAAGCTCAAAGTTATATTTTTAACAATATTTTATTCTTATTAATATTTTAAAAACATTGCTTATGGATGGCTTACAATAAACAGTGACCGTTGTCATTGTTAGTTGTTGGGTACTCTCAAAAGTATACTGGATATTTTAAAGGTTTTAAAGAAAGAAAAAACAAAAAATGGGTACTACCACAAGGATATAAATGTCTTGTCCAGTTAATATTTTTTGTACACATAAATACACTCCTCTAAGCTACTATATTTGTCTTAAGAGGTGTTGGTTGTGTGTTATGGTTAAATTGAGGTTCAAGTTATGCAAAATATTTTCCATGTTGACGGAAAATCACATTTGCGAACAATTTTTTGCAAAATCTAATTGTTCTTCAGAATGAACACAAGACCCCTCTTAAACTTACTTAGCTTTTCACTATTTTTTTCTCTTTAATAAATGTTAAAAATGAATGATTAACCTCAATGAAATGTTCCACCTTGAAAATCTGCACACTTCATAATGTTGTCTTCTTTGGTACATATAGGGATCAGCGAGTCACTTCACATCCACAGGCTTTGAATCCAGTTCCAACAAAAAGACAATGTCTTCCCTAAAATACCTTTCTCACTTCAGCTTTCAAGATATCAAATCTGCAACCAACAACTTTGCTCCCAAGAATATGATCATAGAAAAAACAGTTGCATGCGTTTACCAAGGCCGTATGTTGCATTCCGGACAGTCCATCGATATTGTTGCACGGTGGATCTATTATAAATATAAAAAGATGAGAGCAAAAAGTTTAGGATGGAGAAGTCGATGCTTTCTAGTCTCAATCATATGAATCTAGTGTCAGTTATTGGATTTTGTGATGAGCCGATGATTACCGTATACAAGAAGGAGGCCAACGGAAGTCTCAACAAATATGTGAGTGACGAGACCATCACATGGATGCGAAGGTTGAAGATATGTTTGGGTGTTGCAAATGCATTGAGTTACATCCATTATGATGATGGACGAGATTTTAGTGTCATACATTGCAACATCAGGAGCTCGAAGATTTTACTAGATGACAAATGGGAACCCAAGTTATCAGGTTTTGAACTTGCATTGAAAAGTACAGTAGCTCGGAGGCACCGTCTACTTCTGACTCGTGATATTGTTAAGAATGCATACCTGGACCCAAAATATAAAAAGACTGGCGGTATGACCCACAAGTCAGATGTGTATTCATTCGGTGTTGTATTATTCGAAGTCTTGTGCAGAAGGAGTGCAGTTCTTTCAGATGAAGAGTTAAAAGAGGGGTTTTTAAGTCAACTGAAAAAATCTCATTTGGATGAAATGATCGATCCGCATTTTCGAGAACAGATGGACCCAGAAGCACTCAAAATCTTCTCAGAGACAGCATTTTACTGCATACAAGAGGAACGGGCGAAACGTCCGCATATAGATCAGGTTGTTAGAAGACTTGAGGAAGCTTTGAAACATCAGCGGAGACATGAAAATCCAGTTGATCGTACATCATTCAATCACTTGAAGGTAATTAATTTCCTTGAAATTTTAATTTTAGGCCAATCCGAAATATCCTGGTTAATTTATATTATTGTATGTGCTATCTGGTTTAACGTATACCTACTATATCCTCATTATACCATTTTTCTTTACCAAAAGATGAGTTATAATGTGAAACTGTATGCATGTGACTGTGATTTTACATTAGATAAATGCTAGCCCGCCCGCATGTATGTGATTATGAATTTTGACATGCTTAAATGATTTGTACCTTTAGACTAATTAACCACTCACTTATAAATTTAACTCTCTCAACAAACTAAATCGTCACTTTCAGATGCGTGTTGTATGTGTGATTTTGATTTTACGAACATTAGGTAAATGCTAGCCCGCATGGCTATGTTTAATAAATTTTGACATGCTTAAATGGTTTGTAGTTTTGTACCTTTAGAGTAACCACCCACCACCTCAATTTAATTCTCCTAACCAACTAAATGTGTCACTTTTATTGCATGTTTTTAACGTTTAAATATATCATTTAGGGCTACAAATAACAAAACCCTTAGCATTATTACTAACAAAACCCTCTAGTTGGTGCCCCATTAGGCCAGGAGAGTTGCCGGAGCTATTCCTTGTGGGGTGGACAATGGCTGGTGCCAAAAGGCACCCGGGGTTTGGGTGTTCCCGCCAATCTACACCTTTTGTGGAATTAAAGGTAGGCTTGGATTAAGCGTTTAGGGGGAAGGATTAAGCTTTTTAGGGGGAAAGAACACGTATGGGTATGATATAATATGTTTAGTTTAAAGACATAAAAAGGATCATAAGCCGCAGATTTTTTAAAAGTGTGGTGATTTGCACACATCGATTTGCATACTTAAATAAATGCTTTAAACAATTATACATATATCACATAATGACTATTATACATGTATATTGATGTGTGCAAATCAAAAAGTAGTTTGTGCAAATCACCTCCATTTCTAAAATCAACAACCTTAGTGGGTATTACTATTCTTTTCACAATTTCACATGGGAAGTGATTTGCACACTCTCTTAATTGATTGACACACTCTAAATAAGAGTGCTTTGACATTTATATCCTCACATTACTTTTACACATTTTCACACTGTAAGGTATAAATGTCAAGACACTTTTATTTAGAGTGTCCCAATCAATTAAGTGAGTGTGCAAATCACCTCCCATTTCACATAATATGACCAACTTTATTTTTTTTATTTTTTCATATTTGTGTCCCCTCACACGACCACTAATAAGATGCTGCTCTTTTCTTGCTTTTCTTCTAGAAACTGCAAAACAATTTTACAGAAGGCGCCCAAGAAAAGAAACTAGTATGCATGAAGCTTTAAGTAATAATAACTATGCATAACTAGTATTCTTAAACTAATGCCTATTTCATCTTGAAACACGCCATAGGTTGCATTTAGTTGTAGAGAAATATTCTTACTTTTTCATTTTTTGTTTTCTTGAGAGTGGAAGGCCGGGTTTTTCTCTTCTAGGAAACAGTTAAGAACTTGGAAAATCCGTTTAGACGGTGTTACATTTTTCATTTTCTAGTGAAGAGAAAAATAAAGAAGAGTAAATTTGACTTTTCAAATTTTTAATTAAAGTTTGAGAAATGAGATTTTCAATATATTATTAAAAAAAATCAAAAAACAGTAACTAAATTAATATGTTTTCTGTTTTTTCATTTTATGTGAAAAAATTCTTGAAAAAATGGGGTTTTTCTCACCGAATAAACATACCCTTACTCTTTTTAGTTTTGACACACGTCTTGATCTTTTCATAAGACCTATCCATAGACATTAGTTTTAGGGATGAAATCATTTTCCTACTAGTTAACTTGAAACAAATAAATTGTTGCTTTTGGACGTTTTAATATTCTTTTCAAAAGTTAATCAAATTATAAAAACTTTTTGTTATTTCATTCCAACCATTACTAGCATTAATGAGGTGCTTCATGACTCCATAATCTTGTAGGAGAAGAACTTGGAACACTTAAAGATTGGACTAGATGTTATAAACGAGGCTACTAATAATTTTGACGAAAAATATTGCATCGGGTCAGGCGGATACGGTAAAGTATACAAAGCAGATCTTGAACATTTTGATAGCAGTAATTCCTCGTCGAAAGAAGGGGTGGATAAAAGCGATTTACCCAGAAAACGAAGCACGGTAGCCATAAAATGCATTAAAAATCAAGAAGGAGAAGAAGGGTTCATTGTAGAAATTGAAACTCTAACTAGTTGTAAGCATGATAATATAATCTCTCTTCTTGGTTTTTCTTATGAAGGTAACGGTGCAATGATCTTGGTCTATGAGCATGCTTCGAAAGGAAGTCTTGAAAACTATTTAGGAGACATGAATAAAATGACAACTCTTACTTGGGTGCAACGTCTCAATATATGTCTTGATATTGCACATGGTTTGAATTACATTCACAATAACAGATGATGGCAAACAAAAGATGATTCACCGTGACATCAAAAGCGATAATATTCTATTGGGAGATAATTGGGAGGCAAAGATTGCAGATTTTGGGCTCGCAAATTCCACCCTGCATCAAGCGGCCAACACTATCTATCCAAGTAGGATTGCAGGTACAAATACGTATCTCGATCCAGAATATCAGGAGTATGGTAGATTAAATAATAAATCAGACATTTACTCGTTTGGAGTAGTGTTGCTTGAGATCTTGACTGGGAGGTTGGCCTATGATTCTGTATACACCAAGGTGAATGAGCAGGGAATTGCACCCATCGCAAGAGAGCATTTTAAAAAGGGAACAATAATGGAAATTGTTGATCACAAGATAAAGGAGGAGACTGATGAACATGCCTTTTCCTTAAGTAAAGGACCCAATAAAGAATCTTTAGAAATATTTTTAAAAATCGCATATCAATGTGTGGCAAAAACTCAAGCGCAACGTCCAACAATTGAAGTTGTCATCAAAGAACTCAAAAAAGCGTTAAACTATCAGGTAAGTCGCAATGATTTTTTTTTTATAACAAGTAGTAGTTTTTGTTTATTCTTATCAAATCAACTTGCTGACACATGATTCACAGGAGAATCATAAGGACAGCCTTAACCTGTCACTTGAAGATGTAAAGTTAGCCACGCAAGACTTCAGGCAAGACAATATCATTGGACATGGAGATTTTGGGATAGTTTACAAAGGAGTAGTTACTCACGTTCATGGACATAAGATCATTATGCAAAGCGTTAGATAGGAAGTCTGTTGCAAAGATGTTGAATTTATGTCACAACTGGAAATTCTTATGGAGTATAAACATAAAATGTCATTGGTCTTGTAGGCTACTGTGATGAAGAGGATGAAAAAATTATTGTATGTGAGTATGCATCTAGAGGTAGTCTTGATAAGTACTTGGGTGATGATAGTCTTACGTGGGTGATGCGGCTTAAAATATGCATCGATATTGCAATTGGGTTGGAGTTTCTTCATGGAACTGCTTCAAGTCCAGAAATGGTAATACATTGGGATATCAACAGCAGACACGTTCTACTATTTGATGACTGGAAAGCAAAAATTACCGGTTTTGAGCTTTCCTTAGTATGTCCAACAAATCAGAATGTAGACTATGTCATCGACAGTGTTACAGGCACAATAGGCTATCGTGACCCACTACACATGAAAACAGGCTTCTTAACTAAAGAGTCTGATATATTCTCACTTGGTGCGGTTTTATTTGACATATTGTGTGGGAAACTATCATCCCAAGAGCTAGATGATGAGTATCTTTATTTACCCTTTTTGGCTAAACACCACTATCATGTTGGAAAACTTGATAAATTAGTGTTCGAGGGTATTAAAGAACAAATTGTGCCACAGTCATATACTACATTTACAAGGATTGCCCTTCAGTGCTTACATCACAGGAGAGAGAGGCGGCCAACAGCTCATGAAGTGGTCATACAGCTTAAGAAAGCATTGGAATTCCAGGTAAGTTTCTATAGATTGACAAAACTGGCCTTTAACTGTTTTATAAACTGTAAGAAAGTAGTTGTTGAAACACGAGTTTATTAATTGATTAATTAATGTATATACAGGATGATTATGAGAAATGGGAGCCCAAATTGCCTAAAGACTATAAAGAAATAATCCAGAAGTCAAAGTGCCCTGAAATCTATTCTACCATCAAGAAACAGGATCTTTACAACATTTTTTCAAAGCGAATCCTCCTTCAACAAGGCATAATGGTAATGAGTTCATTCTCAAATCCCAGTTATATTTTTGTGCATCTTGTGTTCTATGTATCCTTTAGTTTATTAGGGATGAATCAAAATCATACAAGCATTCACACATCCTAACGTTGAGTCTGACTTGTTTCTTTGTTTTATTACAGTTGATGTCATTTGATGGTATTGGAGAAAGAGATGCAATGGTTTCAGCGACATTGTTTTCCTACAAAACAGCTGTCCACATGAGTGGAAATCTCTTCCAGAATCAAGGTTATTCTCTCTACCTCTGTTTGTACATATATATTGTTGTTATATGCATAATCTACAATCTAATATGATCAACAACTTTTAGAATAAGAAATATAAACAACTGACTTTCATAATCGGTATATATAGTACAATAATGTTTGTTAATCAAATGGTTAATAGACTCGAAGAACAGTAAATAGTAGATGCTTTTTAACTTGTACATGTTTAGTCCTTCAGCGTCTTAAATCTTTTCATATCAACGCTAAAGTCTCTTCAAGCTTTAGTTTATTTATATGTTGAACCTTGATATTTACTGAAAGTACACAAAAAAAGCTTTATAAGTTAAAACATAATATTTAGGGAAGAATGATCAAGCTTAAGGTTGCATGACATGTACTTTTCCGCTGATAAAAAGGAATGGAAATTCAATCTTAGACAAAATTATATTTTTTTTATAGGAATTGGATTACATAGTGCCGATTTTGAAAAAAAAAATGTATTTTATGTTAACTAAAATGACTATTCTTTCTATATAATACTGATGAAAGGGTGAATAACATGAATATAGCTACTTTAAAGAATGAATTTATGGAATTCATATATAAGATTTTAGTGTCTTCTTGACTAATTATAGTCTCAGATTTATGTATGATTTTTACATGTTGCTTGTTGTTGATATGTACTCTGTAGCTTGATGGTGTATTTTTTTTTCCCCTAAACGTGGTTGAGGTACGCCCTTTTTTGGGCCCTCTGTTTGCACGGACATGTTACTAGCATCTTGCTTGTCTATTTCAAGACATTATCCCTCTAAAAAATACTCGTACATAACTTAATGGTTATTATAATAAAATTATCGTAGTTAATTATGTACTAGTAGGGTATCCGCTCGTTGCAGCGTCGGGTACCTTAAAATAAGTGTTAACGACATCAAAAGTCTAAAGTTATGGATAGGATTTGTAAATTTAAATCTTCGAAGACCGACTACCTGCAGTGGTGGTGACTCGGTCGATGCACGGGCGACCCGGCCAATCGATCTACCACTGTGGGTAGCCAAAGTTTTGGAATAGGATTGATCGCTTTAATTTTAAGTGCTTGACATAGTAGATTCATTAGATTGTATATTGTGGTAATATAATTGTATATTTGAATGAAAGGGTGATTTAGATAATGTATTAAATGCATGTGTTGTCTTTTAGTTGCATTTGTGCTTTAAATAGTTGTACCATGTGTTAATAAAGTTGTATTTTTGAATTAGGGGTGTTTCAAGAAGAGTATTAATTATATATCTTGAATTGATGTGCTTGTGCATTAAATTGTTGTAAAATATGCATTTTAACTTGTAATGCTTTATATGTTGTATAGATTGTGTTCGAGATAGTTGTACTTATGCTTATTTTTTTGTACCGCTAAATTTTAAGTAATTCATAGGCATTTAGTGCCCTAAAATGCTTTTGTGCTTTATAAGATAGTATGATTTATGGATGGAATAAGTTTCGGTTTTGAATTTAAGTCTTTTCTCTATTCAATAAATTGTTTTCTCATTTATTTTGGTTTAAAGAAATACTAAATTCTAAAGTAGAAGTGTACATCTGGGAGAATAATGGTTATGACTGACTGAGACTTGAATATTTATAATACGTGCAGATTTGAGTCAGTAGCGGAGATGTTAGATATTTCCGACTTGAACATCGAAATCAAGACAAGAGCTCAATTTTTATCTCCTAATGTTGTTTATGGGGTCTATTTAGTCTTCAAACTTAGTGGTTCAAGGAAATTTTCAAGCAAACCGATGTGCGTTAACCTAAAGTATAGAAAGGGACTTGAAAATCTACATGGATATTTTGCAACATGGAGAGACAAGGATTGGATGATGATTGAGTTGTACCAATTCTTGAATCAGAACGAAGATGTTGTTATTGAGTTTCTACTTGAGAGCTTTTCATCGCACTATTGTGGAGAAAGTACGGTTTATGTTGAAGGCATTGAATTTCGAGCAATTGACAAAGTAAGTCTGAAATTATATCCCCTGGTTCCATTATATACTCTTTTGTTTATATTATACAAAGAGGTCGGACGCATGCCAAAAAATTAAACTAAACCCATGTTCTATGTTGCATTTTTAACATGGTCTGCACAGGTGAAACATGAAGAAATCGGAAAATTGAAGGAAGTCCAACAAGTCCTGAAATCAAACTTCAATGTGGATCAGGTGCAACAACTGCCAACTAACTTTGAAAAAATATTCAAGATATGCAGAAACTACGATGAGTTGTTCTGGTTGGGCGAAGTCGACAAAAAGAAACTTCTAGTGCTTTCGGCAAAGGCAGCTTTATACAAATTCTCTAATGTAGATCTTTTTTCTTCAAAACCACTAGCCAAGTCCAGGTTTGCTTCTTATATTATCTTTGTTACAGTTTCCTTTAACTAGAGGCGGCAATTCCTGACACTACATGAAACACGATCCGAGACCGATACAGAAATAAACGGTTTATGGTTGGGTGTAAATAGGTTTCGGGCCGCGTTTGGGTTGGGTTGGGTTAAATAGGTCGACCCGATATGCCGTTTAATTTTTTTTTGAAAGAAAATATTAATTTTATAGTTGTTTAAAGGTTTTATATGGGTTGAATGGATTTAACGGGTCAACCTGCCAACCCATTTAACCTATTTAACCAATGTAACTCGCTAAACCGCCAACCGAGTTAGATAAGCGGATTAAATGGGTCGGGTTCAAGGTATGTTTAAAAAGTTGGGGTTCACAAGTCTGACCCAATTACTTAAACATGACATGTTCAGGTTGGGAAATAACCCAAATCCCACACGAATTACCAGCCCAATGCTTTAACCACTAAACTTCTGTTATTGTACATCCAAATATGTAGATGTCACATGAAAAAACAGATCTTCTAACCCAGTGTTTTTTTATTTGTAGTTGATAATTAAAATTTCGTGAATAAATGGTTGACAAAAGTTTCACTTCTTGGATGTAGTTTCCTGTCTTTATATATAATTTCGTTCCAATCTATCCAATATGCAGATTTCGAGAGGTGATTGAGCTTTTACCACAACAAGTATTTCATCTTAATTGCACGATCAAAAGTCAAATGTTGTCGCAAGATACCGAATACGTGTATTACCTTGTGTTCAAGCTTTCAGAAAAATGTCAGGGGCTGCATTGTCCAATAAAAGTACGAGACGTACTCCACAAAGAAAACAATGAGGCTGAATTTGTTTATTTTATAACCCCAAGCCCATTGAACATAAATGGTATCACTCGGGTTCCGAATCAAAGAGAAGATGGATGGATGGAGATTCAACTGTGGAAATTTAACTCAACTCACGAATTCAAGGATGACTCTCTTTCTATTGATATGAAATTCACAAGTCATGAAGGAACAATGTCTGGCCTCATCGTATGTGGTCTCGAGTTCCGGCCAGTGTAAGAATACATTCCCATACTGTTTGAAATTCGTGTTTACTTTGAGTATCAGCAAAAGGCTTCTATTGTATTTGTGTTAAAATATAGCATACTTTATCATACTAAAACTGGTTAACAGTTTGCAGTGACTTATTGTGTGATTTTTACACTTGTAGGCTTGAAGTCAAGGTTGATGGACTGCCGCTACTTCTAGATTCATTAAAGACGGAAAGTGTATGATAAGTGGGATTGTTCTAAGTCTTTTGTATCAAAAAGGTTGTATAGTTAGGTACGATGTATCTGGTGTGATAATGCTCAATGAACTGTTTTCAAGTCATTAATTTCACAGTGTGACACCTGAATAATTAAAAAGTAGTAATATATGTACATCTAGCGATTTGTACAAATGAACCGTTTATTTTATCTACGTGACAACTACAATGTGATTTGGCAAAGATATAGAACAAAAGATGACCTTTTATATGACAGGCGAACTTGAGTGGTGATGGCTACTTACCCAACTTGGAGACTCTTTATAATGTTACTTGATGGATCAGGTTTCCAGTAAGCTTAGACCGTTTGTCTATATCAAATGCATTTCGTCAGCGAGAGTTCAATGAGTTTGAACACCCGAATCATTTATAGGTTGTTGAATGGAACCCAACTCGTCTTCATCTAGGGATGAACGTTGCATGTCCTGTAATTAAATTGAGTTGCACTCCAACTGTTTGATATCATGTCTGCTTGAATCGCCTTCAAGTAAATGGCCTTTTTTAGAGGAGATTTGGTTTTTATTGAGCGAAATCAGAGAAATATAGTAGCATCCCTCAAACCTATTTGTTATAAATGGAAGTATCAAATGTGCATGATAATGCAGACCTTCTTTGAAGGTTTTTATCGGGAGTGATCAAGAAGATGGTAATTGTTGAATGCTCATAGAGTTTAAGGTTCATGTGTGTTTATTGGGTAATGAGAGTTGGCTTGTATACTTCATACTTGTATAGCAACTGTTGGTGTGAGATCAAATTATGCTTTAAGGGAAGACAGTTTGAGCTAATTCTAGCTCATCTTTTGTGCTAGAAAGTACCTGTCTCCCCTCTTATTACACAACATTTCCGCTTTTAATGGAGACGGACGTTTTAGACTTCATAATGGCCATGATAACGGTGATTTAAACATCGGGACAACAATAAAATCCAAAATTTCCAAATGAACAAAAAGAAATACCTAAATATGAGGATAAGTAGCACGTGAATATTATAAGAGCTAAATATGATATCAATTACTTAAATTAGGAGAATACTATAAGAGCTAAATATTGTTGAATAGGTAAAAATTATTATTATTTCACAAACGACAACAATAAAATCAACATTTCCAAAAGAACAAAGAGGAAGATGATAATTATATATTGAGTTGGTGTGCAACTGTTTGATAAAATGTTTGTTTCACTAGCGTTGTACATTAGTCATGTTAATTAGCGAGACCATTGAGACTTGTTGCTTTTTATAATTGTTCTAGGTATGCTAATGGCCTTATTTTTGTGGGGATGAACTGTGTCATTGTAACCACTCGTAAACTTCCCTACCGGTTTGCGTGGCTACAATTTTTTTTCTTTCGTTTCGAACTTTAAACACGACAAGACACGGGATATTTTTCACCTCGACCTCGATAAAAAAAATTATAAAATAAATATATAATAAACTTTTATATTTTTATTTCTCACCGGGCCTTTTAACCAAAACCCGATCCAATCTACTTCACCCTATTTTATTTTTAGTAACACAAAATTGGCATGTGTCTCCTATATTTGTGACCCAAATAAATACCCAAGCAAAACAAAACCAATGTTATTTTTTTTTTCTTTTGTGAACCCCACGAGCAGCAAAAGCAAAATATAAGAATTTGTTGCATGCGTGCATGTAGGAGGCAAACACTTACCTAGGTACTCTATTCTAAACTTTATAATACAAAAGTTTGCAAAGTTAAAATTTAAAACATGTGCTTCTACTTGACAGGACAAATAAAGACCAATGGTTTCTTTTTTTTCTTTGCTTCTAAGAACCTCAAAGATAACCAAAAGCAACAAATCAAATCCTTTGTCCCATATATCACGTGTGTGTAGTAAAGAAGAAACAAAGCAGATCAATCACCCCTTTAATGATATATTAACACAACTGAGTAAAGCTAGGTTTGAGACTAAGCATACCCACGCTTTTCTTGACCCATGTGACGCAAGGACTAAAGCAAAAAGACACAACTATCAATCCTTTGATTCTGTGAACGAAACACAAAAAGCATCCCAACTTTGATCTACCATGCGAAAAGACAACACCTAACCTAGACCACCTAAACTAGCTAAAGCCTAAACAATATTTTCTTTTTGACCTAGAGCTTCCATGATAACGACTCAACACCTCAAAGATGTGTAACTATCAAGCATGCTTCAAAAACACAACACCCTCTTGAATCATCTCATTCACTTGACAAGGACAACACAAAAACGAGCCCTCCCTTGGCTGCCATAATATACACGCTCAAGAAACATCAAAGCACCTCATTTTGGAACTAGTAAAAGAAGCAAGACCATGCATGAGTTATCCTATATAAACTAGCTCAAACACTTAACATTTATCATCACACTCAAAAACAATTCTCATCTCACAACTCTCAAAAAATCAAGCACACTTCCCTCATTCACTTATTTGTTAGCCAATAGCCACTGTCGAGGAAGAAGAAGGAGAAAGGCGAGGTTTCGGGTTAAGCTTTGGAAGCTAGGTTACACACCGGGTTCTCTTGGTCCTCGTTCATTTTCCATTCGTACCTCGTCTTCCTTTTCGTCACTGTAAGCATACTCGAACACCATTTCTTTGATTTGTGTTTCATGTCGATTCAAGTGTTTACGTTTTTGATAAAACTTATAATGAGCATGTTTCGTTAAAAATATAAAACATATCATCACCTTCTTTTCATTCGATTCCCCCTGGTACGTTGACTTCAATCACATGCTAGGCATTGTAAAAAAAAATAAAGTAGTGGTTCTTGTATTTCTCTTGCTCGACTCGATCACATCACACCTCACTGTGTGGTGTTGCTTCTAAACCAAGTTCCACTTGTAAACACATGCATGTACGTACATGCATATTTGCTTCTTCATACCCTCAGCATCACCAAACATACATACGTTCATATATATATACACGTAAAATATATGGATGTTCGAACATAAAATAAACAAGTAAACCCATGGCTTTCTTACTCGACCTCCTAGTAAGGTTTTAAAGATTATAACTTGTTTCAAACAATGTAAATAAGTGATGAACGGACGACTTTCCTGAAACTTAGTAACGTTGGCTAAATTTGAAATCATCTCGTATATTGCTTTTTAGGCTTATCATGTGCTTATTTCATTTTCTTTAAGCACTTATACACTCATTTACGTGACCCACTCCTTGTCTTCAAATCTTCATCAAACCTTGTTAATGAGTTTTCTCAAAATGATTCTCATTTTAATGTATTAACAAAACGCATGCAAACACAACTCAGTTCACTGAATATTTCTAAAATACTTAAAACTGTTAGAGCCGACATAAATATATTTAATTTGTATAACTAAACCAAGAGACCTTAGCTCAATTGGTGGACACGCTTGGTTCTAAACTAAAGGTCGCGAGTTCGAACTCTGCCTATGGCAGCCTTATATTTTTGTTACTTTTGATAGTTTCGCGAATTGGCATATTTAGCCCTTTGACTTCGTACCAAATGTCATTTTATTCAAAACTCATATAAGTGTAATTTATGTTAAGCTTTACACTTTCAACCCTTCCACTTTAACCAATTTAACACCTTCTTAAAAACTTTTATAAGTCTTTGAAATTTGTAGTAATCTTTACAACTTTAACCCCTCTAACAGGTACACTTGACACTTTTCATAAATATGTTTAGCACATGGTTTATTTAACGACCTCGCCCGCGTGAACTATAAATATTATGTTTTTCCAAATATAATATTTACACACAACTCCTATATGGGAAGGGTTAATGTGAGAGAAAAATTAAAGTTGTAAAAATAAGAACTAATCTAGAACTTTGGATCTCTTTATTTGTGTTAGATGAGATTGATATTAAATGAGTGACATTATTGTTATTAAATAAGATTTCAAGGATATTTTGGACAATTTATATCACATTTATTGAATTAATTTTTATGCATTTTCTCACCATTTTTGTAACGAACTTATCGTTTTTGTTTTTAATACATATTTCAAAAATAAATAGATACACTTGATACATAATGAAAAAAAAAAAAAAAAAAAAAAAAAAAACTTATATATATTACATCTCATACGGTTACACTGATACTCTTGAATATGCACCACTAAAATAAATAGATACTCTTGATACACAATTAAAAAAAACTGACATCTCAAACAGATACACTTGATCCACTCGAATATGCACCACTAAAATAAATAGATACACTTGATACACTATTAAAAAAATTCGATATATATCAGGTCTCAATCAAAGCTTCGCTGACTAACAACCCATGGATAGAAAATAAAATGGCACACATGTTACCCCAAAACTAATACATATATGAAAACTATTAGTCCAACATTAATATACAAATAAAAAAATGGGTACAACACGATGGTTGACGTAACATCACCTTTACATTTCAACAAAAAGAATAACATCATCACGTTTACTAATATATCAAATGCCACAAACCAACAACTGTTACACAAGTACACCATACAAGACCCATACTAAACCAATATCCGTTCCATAACAACCCAACTGTTACACATATCGATTCATAAAATATGTATCAAGAACGATGGCGTTGTCACTTGATACACTAACCAAGCACGACGGCTAGGAGTTTTGATGGAAGATCAGTACAACAATGGATCGATCCAATGTAAGACCGTGTTTTTGGTTGCAACGGTGACTAGATCTGACGCCGGCGGCGATTAGGCAGTGGTGGTATTAGGTCCTATTAGGGATTTTCCGGCGGGTTTGATTAGGTAGAGGCGGGATTTGAGCGACGGAATTTTCCAATCGATATTTTGTTGTTCCTTTTTTGTTTGAATTAATAATTGTTTATTGTTGAGAGATGCGCCTGTGATTTTGTTGTTAAATGGTCGCCGTGGATTTTGTTTGAATTATATATATATATATATATATATATATATATATATATATATATATATATATATATATATATATATATATATATATATATATATATATATATATATATATATATATATATATATATATATATGGTTAATGTAGAAAGGGTTTACGGTAAAAAGTATAGGAAGGAATGGTGACCATTAGATGTGTAATTAATGTCATGATATGTGGTTAAGATGAATAAGGGTAATTTATAAATATTTTTAATAGTTTAGAGTTTAGTGTTATTATTTTGAAGGTCATAAGGGCTCTTGTGTCTTTTCATCACAAAAACAAACAAATAAACTTAATGAAAACGTTCATTAATGCTACTTTAGTATTGGTATCAAACGTTTTTTTACTCACATTATACACACACGAGTTATATTTAAAAAGATTTTTAATGCATATTTTTGAAATGGTTTACTCACATTGAAACCTTCATTAATGCCTATTTTAATGCCACAAAATTCTGAAACGTTTATTTCATTTTTAATATTTTATTTATTTATTTTTTACTTTTTCTCACTTATTTTATTAATATATATATTTAAAACGTTTATTTTTGTTCCTAGTTTGACACACTATCAATACTGACACATTCTCAATACGATACTATCGACACATATATTATTTTTAACTAACAATGTTGACACACGTGACACAAAACTTCTTATTATTTACACAATATCAGTGTCGTCGACACTATTGACACATAAATCAATTACTGAACTAACAATTTTGACACACTTGAAACATAACATCATATAATTGACACACAATTAATGTTGACACACTACGATATTATTGACAGATAGAAGAATTTTTAATTAACAATGTTGACACACTTGACACAATACTTTTTATTAGTGAAAGACTATCAATGAAAACACTATTGACACATAGAAGAATTACTTAACTAACAATGTTGGCACACTTGAAGTATAACTTCTTATAACTGACACACTTTTAATGTTGACACACTACGATATTATTGACACATAGATGAATTTTTAATTAACAATGTTGACACACTTGACATAATACTTCTTATTATTGACACACTATTAATGAAAACACTATTGACACACTATCAATGACATATGATGAGTGTGTAAATACTCATCATTTTTTGTCAAATCTGAACTGCAAAACATTTAAAAATGCTCAGAAATGCATCAAAATACTGAAAATATCTCAAAATTGCATTTTATATGTTTAAGATGCAAATGTTTAAAATCGGATAAAAATGAGCTAAGTTTGCATAATTGGCGATTTCAGTCCCCAAGTTTCAAAAGTTGTCAAATTTAGTCCATAGGCACTTATTTTAAAAGTAAAGTTACCAAAGGTCCTTTGTAATTATAAATTGTCATAACTAGTCCTTTGGTGAAAAGTTCCAAAGTTGTGAGAATTTCAAATTTAGTCCCTGAGTTTCAATTTGGCAAAATGGCCCTACATTATTTGAGATTTGCAAGATTGGTCCTTGGAAGACATTTTCAAATTACATGAGTGGTCACTACATTTTCGAAATTACATTTTAGCCCCTGAGTTTTAATTGTACACCTTAGGTCCCTAAACTACACCATGGCTCCATATTAAATCCAAGTCCAATAAGCTTAAACCTAACTACCCAACACCAATCCCGTAAACCATAACCCTTACCCTTTTCTTCTTCCCTCCCACAAACCAAAACAAATAATAAAACCTGTGATACCAATTTACACGCCAAAACCAACTCATCACCTCCCACTTTCTCGCTGGGCCTCCCCGTCACTTGCTCAAATTTCATCCCACTAGCTCCATCATAAGGAAGACTCACATGTCTCCTCCTTCACGTGTTCCCTTGCTGAAGTCATCAATCCCAATCTTACAAAATCCATGGAAGGCTAAGATTGCTCAAGGCTTGTACCTAATTATTGATGGTGGGGATTGACCAAACAAGCACAAGTCTGCTTTTGGTCACTTTACACTCACACAAGAAACACAAATGAAAGAAGACAAAGAGAAGGCACAAGACGAATTTTTACTTTTGTATATATAGAAGCTTAGGGAAATAGAAAAACCTTGTATAGAAATTATTTTCTAGTTCCCTTTTTAACTTTCTTGTCATTTACTTTTAATGTAAACTTTTAATTTTAATGCAATTTAATTTCGTGTCTTGGTTCCAGTTTGTCCAAGTTTATGCAGTCTTACTTTTTCATGTTCTTAATTTCTGTCTAAATTTTGTTAGAAGTGTGTTACAAGTTGCTCAATCTCATTTTAAGTTTATTTGAATGATGTAAATCAAGTTCCTTAACCTCAAAAGTCTCAAAATCGTTTTTTTTTAGCATTTCTGCCCTGTACAGGGGTGTTTGGAACTTAGCTTAGTGAATTTTAAGCTCATTGTGTGGGTCAAGACCCACTTTTGACCCAAGTTGAGTTCCTAAATAGTTTTGTTTAAGTGAATTTTATAGTAGTGTAGTAGTCTCATTGATTTGAAAGTGCAAAACAAGACTGAGTAGTATCTAGAAATATATGTCTCATTGTTGCATCTCTGTTCCAGAAGCCCTCTTGTTAGCCTTTACTAGCTTCTTCAATTCATATTAGCTTAGACTTAGTTTTTTTTTAGAACATTAGTGTATGAATTTAAAGTTTTAGAACTTGTTTTAGTTTTTAGACAACCTTAGGTTAGCTTAAATTACCTTAAAAGCCCCCTTTGATCGATTTAGTGTAGCAACTGCTTTGTCCCATACCGACACTTGCACCCTCTGCTTCAAGTCCTAAAAAGCTCCAAATTAGCTCTTAGTAAGTTTTTAGAATCTTTGCCATATGTAATTTATATGTTTTAGGTTGTTAGATAGTTTGAGTGCTTATTTCGATGCTTATTTTCAAGCTTGAATTAGCCTCCATGGACGTTTTAGTTCTTTATTATGCCGCAACTTTAGGATGCCTTTAGTACTTGTTAGCTTATTCCTCTTTGTTATTGCTTATTTAAGTTCCATTTAAGTGCTTTTAGGTACTTAGCTTAGTCTACATTAGTTTGTTAGCTTATAATTAGTTTCTTGCATAAGTTTTTATTTCTTTTAGTAGCTTAGATTTCCTTAGTTGCCACTTTAACCAAACACCCCTTTATGTTTATAATTTGTTGCGCTTATAAGTCGATACTGACATTATAAGCTTTCAAGCTTAAGTTTTGTTAAAAATATTTAATATAGTGCTTAAATTAAGTTGGCAAAGAAAAAAAATCAAAAAAATATAAGTGCAAAAAGTAGATGTGTGGATTCGAACTCAAGACTCAGATGGTCTCAGGGCCACACCGTACACCAAACCCAACTCGCTCTTGAGCCACTTTTTGTTTATATTTTGTACTTTTAATTATTTAACAATTAGTTAGAATTACTTATTTGTTAATTTCCCAAAGCCAAAAATTCAAATAAATAAGTGAGCAAAAAGGCAAGAGGTGGGATTCAACCAAGGCCTCTCCGCCCGGCCATCCACGCCAAAGACACACTGCATGACCACTTGCCCTTGGGTCTTTCTTGTGTTTTAACTTGCAACATTTATTACTTAACTAAGTTTGTAGTTTTAAGCTAAAGCTTTTTCTAGCTTATTTCGTGGCTTATTTCAAAACAAGCACATGTTTTCTTATTTTCTTAGGTTTAGTATACAACATAGTAGTTTTCAGAAATTTTCAGATTTTTCCAAAATCATTTAGTATTTTTAATTAATTAGTTAGTTAAATCTAGTTTTAATTAAGTAGAAAATAAAATAAAAGTCGAAAAATACCCGGCTTTTTCCTAAAATTATTTTAGTCATTTAGAATGTAGGAAAATTGTTTTACACTCGTGGGACTTTTATTTTACAAATTTTACGCTTTTTTCTTGCGCACTCGCTTAATTTTTATATATAACGACGCTTTTCATTCTATGTCACGCTTTTAGATAATTTAGGTTTACGTTTAATTAAAATAGTTTATTTAAGTTATTTTATTTTATAAATCAAGAAAAATCAACTTTAAAAATAGTGATAGCGTTTATTTAATATTTTTATCTTTTAATTCTCTTTAATTTGCATTTAAGCCCTGTAATTTATTTAATTTTTACGTAGTTATAATCATTCTAAAACTCTTTTCCGCTCAAATCTCTCGATCACTATATTCGTTTGGTGATTCTTAGATAGCTCATTGGGACATGTGACCCGGAAACACTATACTTCCCGGATCTTCATTGCATTTGTTTCAGGTGATTTTAAGTTTGTTACGATTCGCCATTCACAAGGATGGTCACCAGCGTGATAAAACTTGACGGGTTCGGCATGTATCAACATAATACTTTACTAGCAATATTGATACACTTAACTAAGGTTAACTTAATTGATATCTCAACGAGATTTTGACACAATAAAAAGTTATTTAACACTCTTTATTTAAACATTTATTAATTAATACTTGGACAAGTATACCTTCGTACAAAAATAATGTAGCTTTATAATATACATAGAGTTTAACAACAAAATAGTGTCACCCACAGAAATATTTTACACGACCATTTCAAACAACTATCATGTTACAAGAGAATTTTGAAGCTTAAAATGAGAATTTTGCCTTAGCACGTTTAAAAGAAAAAAATAATTACATAAATTAAAAAACTTAAAATGAGAGTTTAAGGAGACTTGAATGACTAGTTAAAGGGGTTGTTAAATGTCTAAAACACCCATATTAACCAAATAAAATATGTTAAACATTCTACCCTTTTATCCTAAATCACTTCTATTTGATCCAACTCTATATATATATATATATATATATATATATATATATATATATATATATATATATATATATATATATATATATATATATATATATATATATATATATATATATATATATATATATATATATATATATATATATATATATATATATATATAGAGATTCAGGTTAAAAAAACTAAAATGAGAAGAATAAAGAAGAATTTCAACACATATTTCAAATGAATATAGAGATTTTCATGAGGAGATGCATTCATTTTAATGGGTGCATCCCGAAATGCTGTGGTTGTGGTTTCTTCTTATCCTTCTTATTTTAATTTTTCTTATTTGATCCTAACTCTATATATATATATATATATATATATATATATAT
Organism: Chrysanthemum lavandulifolium; assembly: GCA_022545495.1. Taxonomy (NCBI): domain Eukaryota; kingdom Viridiplantae; phylum Streptophyta; class Magnoliopsida; order Asterales; family Asteraceae; genus Chrysanthemum; species Chrysanthemum lavandulifolium. The sequence continues at coordinate 270,283,440 of CM040240.1, forward strand.
ATATATATATATATATATATATATATATATATATATAGGCTTTGGTTCCATTGAGAAGGTTATTAGATTGAGAAGATTGAGAAGTAATCATAGCCACTAATATCTTTTAATTATGAGGATTTACTAATTACTTATTTAGTGGAAAAGGGTAAATAAGTAATTGCATCATTTAGTATTCAAATTAATGAGGTTGAAACCGTTTTTGTTTTGAGATTCAACTTTACAGACCACGAATACAAGGATTGTTTTTCGCTTTTTTTTTTTTTTTTTTTTTTTAATTCATCATCGTTATTTTCATTTTTACATATTTATGATTTTGGTGAATCAACCATTTTATATGCCTCGAGTTATAAGATTCGTATAAACTTGTGTCACGTATTTAAAATTTCAAACTTTAAAAATGAAAATCTTATATGACTATATGATTCATATTTTTCAATGTTATAAAGATTTTCGCTTGGTCTAATAAAACCATGACCAACGATATCATTATATATATGAGTTTTATACGGTGAGTCACTAAAAAATTGATAGCATCTTTTGTGAATCATTTTGGATTAGTGAATCGAACAAAAAAGTGATTGTTTTTTCTTGTTATGAATCAAATTCATAACATTGAACAGCTAGACTTGCATTGGTAAACCATAATCATACTAGTGAATCATTAGAAGTATTGTTAATATTTTAACGATGTTTAACATCGTGTCTTTGGTTGAATCAGTAGGTATGTTTGTTGTATATAGTGAATAAAGAATGACAATATTTCTTTTTTGAATCATATGTGGTTTAGTGAATTGAGCATAAAGTCAGTGATGTTTGGTAATCATATTTCAAAACATGAACCAAAATCATGTCGATGCATGTTTAGTGAATCGTAATCAAATTAGTGAAACATTAAAAGTTTGTGATTCACTAATTTGATTACGATTCACACAAAACATCTATAAACATATGTTTTGGGTTTTGAATCATAGAATTTAGTCGCATTGTAAAAATAGTAAATCTTTAGCAAAACTAAATAGTGTTTAATATTTTTTGAATCAAACGCTCAAGTTATTTTTTTTGTCTTTATATATTATTTTGAATCATTTGTTTATTTTTAATCTTACTTCATTTTTCTGGTATATAAATCATTAATGGATCCTTTTTTTTTTTTTTTTTGAATCATTCGTATTAGCTAATGGAGAAGGCTTTAACATTGATATACTAAAATGAAGCATGTCACTACTAAACTGTATTAATATAAAAAGAGTTTTTCATTATATGAATCATCACATATTTAAATAATTGAAAAAGTTTGACATTATATGAATCATCCTATAATTAAATAATAAAAATAGAGAAGGAGTATTCTTAAGCTTTGGTTGAAAAGTGACGAGCTGAAAGAAAAAAGCGATTAACAAATGAGTCAACCATTCTTAAAGTAATATTTGAATATGGGAAATAAAACGCATGCCTTGAAGCTTTAAATTGCATTTATTAGGTGAAATATAAAACTGTAAATACCCATTTTGCCCTTGTGTTGTTTTAAGAAAATGGATGATCAAGATTGATTCTCATTCTTCTCAATCTAAAACTCTTGTCGATCGAGGATTATATATATATATATATATATATATATATATATATATATATATATATATATATATATATATATATATATATATATATATATATATATATATATATATATATATATATATATATATATATATATATATATATATATATATATATATATATATTATACTACTTATAATGCACGCGTAAGGCACCTCACTCTTAATTTTAAGACGCACAAGAAATTAAGCATGGTTTACAACACTTTAATGCACTGATTTTTCTAATTACAACAAAGTAAGCATCTTGTACAACAAAATAAAGCGTGGTGTCATTTTAAGACCAAAATTCTATCAAACAACATTAATGCTATTAAAAACACCCCTTCACCAAAAATTACAACCATTTAAGCACGATGTACAATAGCTGCAACCAATTTTCAGATTTACAACAAAATGAGTATAGTGTGTAACAAAATAAGCATGATGTAATTTTCAGACTTATTTTCAGACTTACAACATTAATGCTATTAAAGTGGGCAATGTTATTAATGACTATAATGACTACTACTTACAAGAAAAGAAACATAGTGTACAACACTCTAATGCATATAATTTTCGGACATCTGAGACAAGAAGCATAGTGTACAACAAAACACCACATTAATGCTATTTAATGTAGTCAATTATTTAACCGGTTAATAAATACAATTAATCTGATTATTAAAACACCCTTACATCATAAATACAAATTATCAAACATATTGTACAACCAAATTAAACACACCTCACGCATTAAATTTCACCATCGCAAATAATAAAGCACATTATACAAATATTCAAGCCCGCGCGGCCCGGCGAGGCCAAACGGAGCAGCTCAAACAGCGCGACTGGGGGGGCTCGAGCGGCGAATCGCAGACTTGCCAACGGGTTCGTGCTCTAAACGCACTGGCTGCTCTGAAATTCTTGATATCCGCAAATTTATTATTAAAAGAACATAATCAACTAAAATACATTATTCATCGGAAATTTTATTTTAGGGTACCCGCATGCACCGCAACGGTACCACTCGCTAGTATATATAGAGTAAGGATCTAGTGAGAAGTAAATTAGAATAAGAAGTGGTGATAAGTGACCAAAACTACGCATTTAAGATGCAACGACTTGCATTAGATGCATTTCTATTCATATAGATGCATTTCTATTCATATAGATGCAACATCTTGAGTTTCAAAAGTTTTTGATGTATGGATGGTGCAAATTGATTTTCATGATTTCGGCACGTGTAGAGGAACAAAAAACAAGAGAAAACATGAAATGCATCTAATATACATATATGCATCCGATTAAAAGCTAGAAACACACTGGTAGTGCGTTATAATGCATCTAAGATTATAGGATGCATCTAATTTAGGTCATTGCATCTCGGATTTGCGGTTATAGTTCTTCTTATTCCTTCTTAATTTAAGTAATCTTCTTATTTGATCCTAACTCTATATATATATATATAACATAAATATATTCTCTCGTCTCGAAACCCAACAAATCTAATAAATACAATTCGACTGGTATTTATTCCTCACTTCGATAACACTTGAGCCAATATTTGAGCCGACACTTATACGCAAGTTCGTATACATTTTTCCACATCTATTCCAAGAGCCAATACTTGCAAATATGTCTCTTACTTTTGAAACTTAGCATAACATATGAAAACATTTTGTTTTTTTTTAACTTTAAACACAACCACTTGTAAACATTTAAACTTATTTAAACACTGGAGTCGTGTGTAAACAAAACTGAAAACTAAGACTTGCCATATTAATTTAGGTCTCGTGTTGGAGCCACATGTTACTTGATCTCTTTGTGCTTTATTCATCGAACTGCTAAGGTGAGTTTATAGCCTCACTTTTGCTTTTATTACTTGCTTTATAAAACTTTGGGGTGAAAAACATGCAAAACTCTTTTCGGACCTGAAACTGAAAACACTATTACGTGAAACAATCTTGAATCCCAACTATGCTACCGTTAGTCCTTTGGGAGGCGCGATTGTTATGAATAGATCTATTGGGATGACACCTCGTTCGAGTTTGACCGGATAGCAAACGCCGCGCGATACCATATCGTATTGATTGAGTGTACTGAAATACATTGCTTTGGGCTTTTATTTATCATGTTTCAGATGCATGCACATTGTCGTAGTTTCGGTCGCATGAACCCGGTATTAGCGTAATAGCCTTTTGCATATAGTATCATTCACGGATATGCTATATGTGCAACTGTGGTCCAACGATTACTTAAACCTATGAGCTCATCACCAGTGTTGACATTTAGCATGTTTTTCGTGTTTAATTTTGGCGTGGGCAATGGCAAAGGCATTCGTTGAAGACTGGCATCCGAAGTGTTTCTAATCATATTTAATACAACTTTTAATGGGACAACATATATTTTTATGAGTTTTACTTCCGCACTTTGAAACAACGATGTAAAACTATTTCTTAAATAAATCTATATTTTAAAAATGGAATAAAATTTCCATTCTTTATTACCATGTGTTGTGTATGGTGATTTAGTAGCACCCCATGATCTAAACGCTTCCACTGTGAAATTTGGGGGTGTTACAGTCATTAGTCATTACGTGTGACATCACAATGTCAGTACGTGATCACGTCTGGCTGTTTGGCTATGGGTTTTGCTATGGATTATGTGCTAATAAATTGAAACGATTTGCACTAAATGTTTGATAAAATGTGTGCCTGCAAAATGATCATATTAGTGAGACAAAGGAACCTCAAGCTAAATGAAGAGATTGTTGCTCGTATCTAGTGTAAACTTGAACTTGCGTTTATGGAATGTACATTTTCACCATTGTGATTAGCGTAATCATTTCTAAAAGGTAGCGCTTCGATGAGTGTTGGTACATGTCTGTAGAAGAATCGCCATGTAAGTTATTGTGATAAAGCATCGTTGTGCGAAGATGGATGTTTGGTTCGATTCAGTTTATTTAGCTACATATTAAACATGAACCGTCCGGTATTAGTTTTATGCAATTGGATAGGTAATTAACCCATTACATACATAAACCGCGGGATCTTTATGAAATCAGCTGTTTTAGAAAATAAGTGTGGCCTTTAGTTATCCCGACGATTTGTATGTAGAATGTGCCGATCAGATCGTGGTTGGTTTCAAAGTTCTTTATTGACCAAAGTGTTGCAACTAAATGTATTGTGACCATCAATATATCTTAAATTTAACCGATTTCATTATTGTTATTATATTTTCATGATATGTTGCAGAAAAGCTCCATATTCTACGTCAAAAGGCGACACGGCACATATGGCGAGTACAAGATATCACTGATTTATATTTAATGTTTTTAAAATATAATGACAAGCTGCTCAATGCATAACATGTTAATAATTAAAGAAATAATAAAGAACTTTTTCATTATATATTGACCACTTTCGTACATCAAAAATTCATAAGTCGCCTTTAAATCATGATAACATGAGAATGCATCATTGTTAAGATCACCTTCCAACACTAGGAACATTTTCCCATTAGACAAGAAAACAATCTCTTGCAATCACATAGGACTCGAGCATTCTTTCATTCACCAACAATGTGCCTGTAAAAAAGATGACCAGTTTTTACCAACTAAATTGCATAAGTAATCACTGTTATTCAAATAAACTCGCATAAGACAATATGAACAAGATATGATGAGCTTATCCATAGGCTCCGAGATCAATATATATGCTTTCTCGCAATTCTATGTCTTCAACTTTGCCACTTGATACATGACGATGCCAAGAATACCTCCAAATGATAAGCATCCAACAATATAAGCAACCAAGCTTGTACTAGGACACTAACCGTGATTCGTTGCAGCAAGAGAAGATTCTGACAATAAGCTTTTGAGCATAGTCACCATTTCCGATGCTTCCACAAAGATAAACATGTTTCGTCGGCTAAACAAGAGAAGAAACAAAGGATGAGAAACCGTGTGTTGGTGTTTGGATGTAGGATTTATGAAATGGAAATGTAAAGATTCGAGGATTGGGTCGAAAAGAAAGATACATAAGTAACTCTATTAAAACATGGTTAATTGGTTTTAAGTAATGTGGTACAAAACTAGTTAATAAAACATATTTTGATCCATGTATACTTGGGCGCGTAATATGATATCCAAACATTAAACATCGATTATCGCAATTTCAAGCCCCAATAATCGGAGGATTCCAAATGCAAATCTAAACACCCATATGTTATGGTCCAGACTTATGGATCTGGTTATGGGTCTTTTTAGGGTGAAATCAAGTGACGGGTTAGAGTATTTCTTCGTTGTTCTGTCTTTTTTGTTCGATTTACTCATGAATTTTAAGAGCTCATTACAGAGAACTCTTTGATCTCATAAACACACACACTTTGCTAGAAAGACAACTTGTCTGTCCCTTTTCTTATTATTACATATATATAAGATAGACAAGTGCAACTGCTTACCAGTTGTAACTGCAAGGCTTGCAGTAATTAACTACCTAAATTACATAACTGCTTAATACTAGAAAATAACATGAATTTATCAATAAAAACATAGACATATAAGTTGGACTACTAGGTTACTTTATTGCAGCAACTAGACTTATAGTGATATAACATTACTCCCCTTCCCGACAATAAGCTTGTTCATGGCGAAAGAGGATTCCACAGAACCAACAAGCGAGAAACACCATTACACATGCGATACATACGGTTACGGATCATCATTAGAAGATTCGGAAATACCAATGTAAAATAATTGGTTGCAATGATGACTGGTGAGTAGATTTCATCATCAGCGCTTAAAGCAGATTCTTCGCTGCGTCGCTCCGCTATTTCGCCCTTGTTAAGCGCTTGATGTAGTGACTTGGTGGGTTGTGTGGATGATGACGTGTTAGTTTGACTCATATCAACTCGTTGAACATCTGTTGTGTTAACTGATTTTCAAATTTACGTCGTTTATATAAGCGCCAAGTACATATAGCATATGTGAGATCAAGTTGGTCGTTGTAATTCTACTTCTACTACAATGTAGTCTTGCAACCCACTGATGAAAATCTCCACTTCTTGTTCGGTCGAAGATGACATGTCTGAGCAACCAATTTCTCAATGTCGTTGATATTCCTCAATGATCCGGTCCGTTGGAGTTTAACTAACTCTCCTAACTTACTACGACTACCATAAGAACCAAATCTTGGCGGCGATGGTCCTTAAACTCCTCGGTCCATATGTGGGTGATCCTGTCTAGTTTTAAAACAAATCTGGGCATCGTCCTCCGGATGTAGCGCCACCATGCTCATCTTCTCTCATCCAACTAACGGTGTCTAAAATAGTAATCAGAACGACTCATCCATGGTAAAGGGTCTGTTGACCCATCATACCGAGGAAAATCCAATTTGCAGCGACGGTTTGTGACCCCACTTCCTCCACCACCACGATCAGAACCTTCTTCGTTGCGTCGATTAACGCGAGATTCATGTGTGGCGCTGCTGTTAGTGTTTTCTCGGCTTATTTCATCAAACTGAGATTGTATGCGTTGCTTATCCTCGTCGTATCGCTTCATAAAAGCCTCAAATTGTTGCTGAAAGAGTTGCATCGAGTCTCCCATGTCTTGTTGCTCCGATACCAAGTTGTTATGATCCCGACTTATGGATCTGGTTATGGGTCTTTGTAGGGTGAATCAAGTGACGGGTTAGAGTATTTCTTTGTTGTTCTGCCTTTTTGTTCGATTTACTCATGAATTTTAAGAGCTCATTAGAGAGAACTCTTCGATCTCATAAACACACACACTTTCTTTGGAAAGACAACTTGTCTGTCCCTTTTCTTATTATTACATATATATAAGATAGATAAGTGCAACTGCTTACAGCTTGTAATCAAGGCTGCGATAATTAACTACCTAAATTACATAACTGCTTAATACTAGAAAATAACATGAATTTATCAATAAAAACATAGACATATAAGTTGGACTACTAGGTTACTTTATTGCAGCAACTAGACTTATAGTGATATAACATTACTCCCCTTCCCGACAATAAGCTTGTTCGCAAGCGAAAGAGGATTCCACAGAACCAACAACTGAGAAACACCATTACACATGCGATACATACGGTAGAAGATTCGGAAATACCAATGTAAAATAATTGGTTGCAATGATGACCTGGTGAGTAGATTTCATCATCACAGTTAAAACAGAGATTCTTCGCTCGTCGCTCCGCTATTTCGGCCCTTGTTAAACGCTTGATGTAGTGACTTGGTCGTTGTGTGGATGATGACGTGTTAGTTTGACTCATATCAACTCGTTGAACATCTTTGTTGTGTTAAGCGATTTTCAGATTCGTCGTTTATATAAACGCGAAGTACATAGCATATGTGAGATCAAGTTGGTCGTTGTAATTCTACTTCTACTACAATGTAGTCTTGCAACCACTGATGAAAATCTCCACTTCTTGTTCTCGGTCGAAGATGACATATACGGCACCAATTTTTCAAACGTCGTTGATATTCCTCAACGGATCCGGTCTGTTGAGTTTAACCAACTCTCCTAACTTACGACTACCATAAGAACCAAATCTTGACGACGATGGTCCTTAAACTCTCTCGGTCCATATGTGGGTGATCTCGTCTAGTTTTAAAACAAATCTGGGCATCGTCCTCCGGATGTGGCGCCACCATGCTCATCTTCTCTTCATCCGCATCGCCCGGTGTCTAAAATAGTAATCGAGCGACTCATCCATGGTAAAGGGTCTGTTGACCCATCATACGAGGAAAATCCAATTTGCGTGACGGTTTGTGACCCCACTTCCTCCACCACCACGATCGAACCTTCTTCGTTGCGTCGATTAACGAGATTCATGCGTGGCGCTCTTTGTTAGTGTTCTCGGCTTATTTCATCAAACTGAGATTGTATGCGTTGCTTATCCTCGTCGTATCGCTTCATAAAAGCCTCAAATTGTTGCTGAAAGAGTTGCATCGAGTCTCCCATGTCTTGTTGCTCCGATACCAAGTTGTTATGATCCCGACTTATGGATCTGGTTATGGGTCTTTGTAGGGTGAATCAAGTGACGGGTTAGAGTATTTCTTTGTTGTTCTGTCTTTTTTGTTCGATTTACTCATGAATTTTAAGAGCTCATTACAGAGAACTCTTCGATCTCATAAACACACACACTTTGCTGGAAAGACAACTTGTCTGTCCCTTTTCTTATTATTACATATATATAAGATAGACAAGTGCTTTGCTTACCGGTTGTAATCTGCAAGGCTTGGATAATTAACTACCTAAATTACATAACCGCTTAATACTAGAAAATAACATGAATTTATCAATAAAAACATAGACATATAATTTGGACTACTAGGTTACTTTATTAAAAACTAGACTTATAGTGATATAACATTACTCCCTTCCGGAGCAATAAGCTTGTTCATGGCGAAAGAGGATTCCACAGAACCAACAACCGAGAAACACCATTACACATGCGATACATATGGTTCTGGATCATCATCAGAAGATTCGGAAATACCAATGTAAAATAATTGGTTGCAATGATGACCTGGTGAGTAGATTTCATCATCACAGTTAAAACAGAGATTCTTCGCTCGTCGCTCCCCTATTTCGGCCCTTGTTAAACGCTTGATGTAGTGACTTGGTCGTTGTGTGGATGATGACGTGTTAGTTTGACTCATATCAACTCGTTGAACATTTTTCAGATTTACGTCGTTTATATAAACGCGCGAAGTACATAGCATATGTGAGATCAAGTTGGTCGTTGTAATTCTACTTCTACTACAATGTAGTCTTGCAACCCGCTGATGAAAATCTCCACTTCTTGTTGCGGTCGAAGATGACGTATACGGCGCCAATTTCTCAAACCTCGTTGATATTCCTCAGCGGATCCGAGTGCATTGAGTTTAACTAACTCTCTAACTTACTACGACTCACCATAAGAACCAAATCTTTGGCGACAATGGTCCTAAACTCCTCTCGATCCATATGTGGGTGATCCTGTCTAGTTTTAAAACAACATCTGGGCATGCGTCCTCCGGATGTGCCACCATGCTCATCTTCTCTTCATCCGACCACTGGTGTCTAAAATAGTAATCGAGCGACTCATCCATGGTAAAGGGTGCACTGACCCATCATACCGAGAAATTCCAATTCTGGACGGTTTGTGACCCCACTCCTCCACCACCACGATCGAACCTTCTTCGTTGCGTTGATTAACGCGAGATTCATGTAATGTGCTATTCTTTGTTAGTGTTTTCTCGGCTTATTTCATCAATGAGATTGTATCGTTGCTTATCCTCGTCAGACGCTTCATAAAAGCCTCAAATTGTTCTTTGAAAGAGTTGCATCGAGTCTCCATGTCTTGTTGTTCCGATACCAAGTTGTTATGATCCCGACTTATGGATTTATGGGTCTTTGTAGGGTGAATCAAGTGACCAGTTAGAATTTCTTTGTTGTTACGCCTTTTTGTTCGATTTACTCATGAATTTTAAGAGCTCATTAGAGAACTCTTGATCTCATAAACACACTTTTTCGGAAAGACAACTTGTCTGCATCCTTTTCTTATTATTACATATATAAGATAGACAAGTGAAGCGCTTACCAGCTTATAATCGCCACTACAAGAAAAATGGATTTAGTGACCACACCGAATATGGTCACTAATAGCACATATTTGGTCACTAAGTTGATTTAGTGACCAGATGAGTGGTCACTCGTCGTCACTAAAAGTCCGTCACAAAATGTAATAGTGATGACATTTGAATATGGTCACTAAATAGTGACGACATAAAGTGGTCATTAAAATTTGTGACAACCTATTTGATCACTTATTCTCGTCACTATGTGTATTAGTGGTCACTATTTTGATCAATTAGTGACCGAAATAGTGACAACGTAAGTGGTTACTAATTTAAAAAATATAGCAAAAAAAAATCTGCAAAAAAGCTGCAAATACCCACTTTAATACAATTATTTCACAGAAAAATGAAAAAAGAATTATTCGAAACAATAAATTTCCACAATTAATAACATCTAAATATCGATATTTCTTTGTTCCAAACTAAAAATAAGAATCACCATTACATCTACTTGATACCAACATAACACATAACGAAAACAAAATAACCCGCCAAGTACTTAATAACGGTTGGTGCCACAGATTAAAGAATCAAATTCGCAAGTTGCCAAGCTACGTAAACTAACTTGTGCCCTAGATTTGAGAGAGTATCATGTAAGATATTTCAAAGTCGTTATGTATATACATCAATCTGATCACCTATGAAATAAAATTCTGTTTTGACCTTTACTCAACCTCCACCCTCGTGTTTGACTCAATAGACATCAAACAATTACAGGTACATTTAATTTCATCAGAACCTCGATAAATAACTACTTAATTAGGCATCAAACAAGTAAAATTCTTGATTGTAAACAGCTAGTAATGCATAGCAGTATGAAGGAGCTCACTTAGATTATGTAAATTGTTCATGATATAAAAACCTTTGCAATCAAGCACCTCTCTTGCATTGAATTTAATATACCTTTGGAGCCAAAGTAGCTTTTCAGTCATCTTGAAGTAGCAAATAGCAGATCTAGCAATTATGGGGCCTGCAGAAATACATGTCATATGTCAACCCCTTGCTATTACTTATATGTCCTACAATTAGAAATAAGAAAGCAACACACCTGCTAATTAACTTAACAATGCTAACTTGAAATAATTACCTTCCTCCAATTCATTTACTTGGTTGCTTTTTAGCAGAGCGTTGACAGCTAGATTATGTACCTGTATCCATAAGAAAATTGCTTTCAAAACTTAATTATGTTAAATATTTTATTTAGTTTAAGAGTGGCATAAAGAAATTTGCACCTTTAGCTCAACCGTGACTTTTCTATAAGCACTAGGATTAATCAAAACAGACTGATTGACCTGTTTTCCAGGGATATGCTAATCTAAACATCACAGTACCACAAAATTTCATGGCAAAATGTAAAATGGTTCATATATAAAGTAGGATCATTAAATCAGTGACCTCGTCTCGAGTAGCAAGTCTCTTCTTCATTATCCCTCCAAGATCCGGAATCCCATTATCTGACACCCAAAGTATCTGCAAATATTACAAGGGACTCAGATTAATTAGCAGACCCAATGCTTAATAATATAGTACCAGGTTAAGGGTTCAAAGAATATCAAACAAAGGTAAATCGAAACAACCTGTTGTTGATCACGTATATCGTGAATTCCCTTAATGTTCTTTGTAAGATCTTTCAGCATCTTTGAGTTCCCAACATACTCCACCTGGATATTTTCCCATAACGGTTATAATATGTTCTTATTTAACGAAAATCAAACAGGATCATATTTAGTTGTTTAAGTTTATAAGTACCAAACCTCACCTTAAACCTGAAGTATCTCTAGACAAGGAAGGTTCTGATAAAGCTTGGCAAGCTTCACGAAACAGTTTCTCTACAATATTCGGCGTTAACTCTTTATTTTGAACCAGACTGACCATTACCACATGTCCACATGGATTTTCGAATATGATGGAAAATATACAAGATAAATGCCAGTGCCTCGAACATCAAAGCTGAAAATAGAAAAGTAACAAATTACAATTGATTTTAACCTTTTCTTATTGTAAGCAGTTTGAGAGCATCATAATAAAATACTGAACTTACCTTTTGTACAAGTAGAGAAAAGGATTGATGATTCTAAGTAACAGCACTCTGTAGTGATTTTCATATAACTTTATGCGGGCGATAAGTGAAAGGTTTATGGATAATTATTAATATTAGTATGACGGATTCAACTCGAGACTTGGATTGCACACATTACGTATGAGAGTTGATGTTAATAATTAATATATAAAATGTTATTATTAATTATTAGTCACGAATAAAACATAACGATAGTTAAATATTTAACGAGGTTTGGTTAACGGTCGTTAAATATAAACTACGAGGACTAAGAATCAAATTAGTGGACAAGAAGGATCCGGAATCCCTTTGGGATGGCTTGGCCGGTCGTGGGCTACCCAACCCAAGGAGGTGGGATTTCTTGGTCACCAAGTTTTGAGAATATATATATACAAACCCTTGTATTCATTATTCTCCTAATCTTGGATCACCAATAACCTAATTTCTCCTCTTCTCTCTCCCTCTTTGTGTGGCCGGTCGAAACACCCAACCTCAAGGGTTTTTCGATTTTGTCTAACTCAAAGAAACAAGTGTTTGGTTTTATTTGTGATTCAAGGAACTTGCTTTTCCACATCAAATCGCTATTAAATACGTGTGTACAAGAACGAAGGACAAGCACGCGAGCTTGTATTAATCTTGGTGGTTGACTTGCGTTTGGGTCGATTTATATAAACCCTAAATTGGGTTTTGGGTTTTGTTCTTGTTTAATCAACGTTTGATTCTTGAATTGCTAAAGGTACTGACTTTCTTATTTGGTTAATTATTTACATATATTATTCCTATTGTCTTCCGCGCATGCTTTGATGATGTTATTTGTTTTATATATAATTGTTATGAGTATAAAATTCCAACGGTGGCATCACGAGCCATTAATATGATGTAATTAATTGCAAACACATAAAATTGAATCTTTATGATTATATGCATGCTTTTATGGTTTCTAGGGTTTTGAATTTGAAACCCTAATTTTATTTAATATGGGTCGATTACCCTTTATTTTATTTAATTAGGTTTTAATTTTGTAAAACTTGTAGAAACCCTAGGATTGCATGCTTATTTTTTGTGGTTAATTAATGAATAATTGTTATGTGTCATGTAATATGCGTATCTTGGGTGATAATTGTTATGCGGAATCCATGGTGGAACATGCATGTTTTGCCATGGAGTATTGTTTATTGTATATTGATTAATTGTTAAGTGATACACATGTTTTATTTATTTAATCATTATTGAATTGGGAAGACCTCAATTATAACTAATAAAATTCAGTTATGTGCTAATTGGTATACTATTAACTTGGCTTACGCAATCGACTTGTCGATGTATGTGGCTCATCTTCTTGCGAGATGAAAGTCCTAGTTAATGTATGCATTTATTTACGCCTAGAATTGTTATTAGAGTTTATTGAAATAATTATGCATGTGGCTAATTGTTTTACATATGTTAAAGTGTTTAGTTATATGTTTATATTATTTGAGTTTGTTTATTTTATTAAAATGCTTTTTGTTTACATATTGTTTTGACATGTTAGTAAGCAAAAGGGTTTTTGAATAAAAATTAAATGGACTAAATAATGGCGAAATTGATTTGTTATTTAAGAATTATTCTTGAACTTTTAATCGATTGATGCGATTGTACTAAATGGTTAGAACGGCTCACCCACTAGAACAAACTATAAAGGGTATTTAAGAAGTGAGCACAGCCTCACCGAATGGATGTCTAAGGTTATGCCTTTGCTTACCTCGGTCCTCTCGCCTCGTGAGTTCGATTGAGCTACCTAGTATAACCATTCTATGTACGAAGCATCTTAGTGCAAAGTTGTAAGTTTCTCAACGCATCGATTAAAACTTTGTAGAATTTAATCTTAGCAATTAAAATCTTATGTAAGGTTTTCGAAAATATTATGCTATAAAGTTGTATGCATGCTTCTTTATACATAAGTTTTGATTACACGCAAAAATTGTACCCTTTAAATTTAAGTTTATGCCATCTAATGATATGAAACACTTGAAGTTGTAATTTAGTTATGTGAGACTTGATCTAGATTACAATGACAAGGTGAATTATTCATTGTGTGAGACCTCGACTTTATGATTTGCGGTTTCTAAGTTAGACAACTTAATTAAGTTAGTTAGTGAGACCTATGACTTAAGGCATAAGATGGGATGAAACATGCTTACGTTTTGCATTAATTGTTTTGGCAAAATTGTAAATCCCATACTTTCTAGGAATTGCAAACTTGTTTGTCAATTATTGTTCTTCGACAATTACCTATTCTATACTTTCATCACTAGCGATCAACCGATGTGGTGAAACTATGATAATGAGGGTCCTAGATTCAAGGAAAATTCTATGGTTAATATGAATATTGACCAAGGTATTTTATTTTCTTGAAAGATTTAATTATCGAAAATACTAAAATTGAATTTTGTTAATTCTTTTGATTGTATTAATGCAACATTAAACCGTAAACGTAGTTTGGGCTTTGGTAAATTGATCTAGTTCTGCTTTCAAGCGAATGTTTGATCAAGAAAAATTTACTAAAAGACAAACATAAACTCTTTTCCATGGAAGAAGAGTGTGACTCAATCCTATTCCTTTTCATGATTGAGAAAGGTATGTTAGGAACATTAGAATTGTCTAAATTCTAATATAACTCATAGCAACTTTAATAGTTAAGAAAATTGCACACAATGTTTTCCTTAAGAGATTTCATTACCTTCATTGGTGATTGAATTCTTATATGACATTTTAGTCAACCGGAAAACATGTTTGACATTTTATGAGTTATTAAATTAGAAGCTAGACTAATTACCGCAAAATTGGTAAAAGACAAACTAGTATATTTTATCTAGTTGTTTTGTTTTGACTAATTGAAGGTGCTACACATCATTATGGCGATGGTAGACCCATTGAGGAAGAAATTGCATGCTCAATTTTTCAAGTTAATAGCATTGATGGATGACCCATCATCACGTGAGTAGAGTACACTCTTTAGTACCTAAGTAATTGTTACGAATGGTCTTACAAAGGGTAGTAACGTAATAGCATGCTATTTTCACCGGTTAATGAAACACTTACAATGTTGTCAAATCCAAGTGGAGTATTGTGGTGTATTAATTGAATAAGACATTATTGTAACGTTGTCTAATTCAAGGGAGTTACAAGATTTATTATCTTGGTAGATTTTCTTGAAATAATACATTACGCTCAAAATGTAGACATTCATATTCTCAAGGATAGTCATGAACGTTTCCTTGATAATTAAGTGTTCCTACATCTACTTGTAATGCTTATATATCTATGACACTATCATATTACTTACATAAACAAACGAATGTCATGGTGTTTATCTACTATATGATGTTGTTCTATGCACAAGTGGGAGAAGTATTTATTGTGTGCAAAGGAACAACACATATACATATGATTAATGGATTCTCTTGAAAGAGATTAAGATTGTCTTGTTTAAAGAACATGTGTCAAGATTATAGCATAGACTACTTTTATGTCTTATGTCATTAAAATTATAGAAATACTTGAAGTTACATTTTAGGTTAAGTGAGATCTTGGCTAGATTGTAATCTCAAGGTAAATCACCACTTGTTGTGGGATCAGGCGTAGATGATTTGCAGTTTCTTAAGTTGGACACTTCAACGGATGACATAATTAAAATAAAGTAATCTAATGCTACTTTAAATATTTGTGTATTCTTGGAATGACATAATAAGTTTATTAACTTGAAAATAAATTAATTGAAACCATGATGTGGTGTTCATAATTACTTTAAATTATAAATGTTTATGTGTTTCTTTGTAAAGTCACAAACATGAAGTCTTTTCATTATTACAAGACATATAATATAAAGTAATGCGTTAACTTGTTATGTCTTCTTATTAAGACATAAAGTCATTGGTAAATGACTTATAACGTATAATGAGATTATAACTGTTTATGTTTTCTTGTTGAGACATGGACATGAAGTGACTTGATCAAAAGTACTTGAGTTATAAAGCATGCAATTGGCTTGGAGTTTTATTTTACCATTAAGATGATTTAATTGGTAAATAGGTAAGCTAAAAGGAATATGTTTATCTTACATATTGTTAGATTGTCTTACAATATTAATTCTAATGAAATACTGTATGTATATGGAATGTCCAGTTAGAAGAATCAAACATTTGTTACATTGTTTGATTCAAGATAACTATATCTTCTTTTCTTCCAAAATTTATCAAGGTTAGAAAATTGAGTATTGATTGGATATACTTAATAAACTCAAACCTATAAGATTAATAAGACACCATTTTAGTATGGAATGTGATGAATCACATTGAGTCTTATATTGAAGTTTTGAATTGTTAAAACTACTTATGGAGTAGGTTATTAACAAACAAGATTTACGAACTGTCAATGTATTTTGTTTGTTCTACTTGCTGAAGTATTTATAGATAGTCTTTATATTACAAAAGCAAGTGGGAGTTTTGTTTAGATCTTGAAGAGATTAAATTACAATTACAAAACACATAATCTTCTAAAATACACTAGTGAATATCATGATGAGGTCAAATATGATATACATGGAATTCTCATTCATAGATCCGCAAGGATATCTCAGATATTTGATATGATGAGAAATATGAATTACAGGATTATGATAAACCTGTTAATCATAATGATATATTACCTAATATTGAATTGTGGTAAATTATTCATACTATGAATGACAAAGATGCTGTTCAAAGAGATAATCAACTTTGTAAACTTGGTTTATCTTAATAAAGATGAGTTTCTTCAAAGGAAGGAAAACCCTAGCGGTTTAAATTCTTTGTGTAGAAATCATATGGACAAAATTGTACATATGTTTAATGCATGGCTTGTAACAAGATTATTAATCACACTTAAGCGATTAACTGTGATTAAATATTCTTTCCTTGGCACATTAAATATATAATGATTATGATTGTCATACTTAATTTCGTTTATATGAAATCTGACAATGAATATCAAAAACTCTTTGTTGTGTGATTACTTTTGCGAGGACGATAAGTAATACAAAGGAGTTTTATGAATTCACATAATCTTGAAAATGTACAAAGGCAAGAATCCATGAATGGATATATGCATGCATCTAGGAGATGATTCTTATGTTTAACTATTAAATCCAATTTTTGGTTTAAAAATTAAAATAAGATAATTTCTAAGTATTCCTGAAAGCTAGTGGGAGTATTATGTTTATTTTCTTTAAAATCTTATATGATGTGGGTAGTAACATTCCATCTAAGATAAAATGTTAAGTTCTGGTTTGGAATGGAACTTCACTTGAAAGATTTAGAATACAACCTTGGAAAATATGTTTATAAACATGTGCGGTAAAATAAATGAGTCTAAAAGAACATGATATATCATTTGTAAAATGGATATGTAGAACATGAATAAAATCTTAGTTTGACACAAGGATTTTTCATGAACATCATGTGATTGTTGTATCATGCTTGAAGGCAAGATGATTTGACAACATTGATATCTAATGAAGTTATTAGAATGAATATTCTAATAGAATATGTTTGAATCTAGAATTACATTCCTCAGCCTGGAATTGCTCTCAAAATTCTATAGATGACCAATACAACAATTGTCGCGTAATTGTCATAGCCAACAAACTTGAAAGTTTGGAAGGCATCAAACATTACACTGTAGATATTGAAGTTTACGAAATTTTTAAAGAGCATATTGTTGTTTGTATACAATGATGCTGGTATAATTGAGATGACACTCAATACTAGTCATGGGAGGATTTCATCCTTGTAAATGGCCATGTGAACTAGTTGTGCTCAACCAAGAGCATAGTTGCATTATACAATAAAGAATTAGAATGCTTTAAACTTTAAAATTGTTTGAAAGTTTGATTGTCATAAATTGGTGTTTGAGGATGTCACACACTTTATGAAATATTATGTGGCAATATCAAAATATTTTGAATACACACATACAAGAACTTCACTAGTTGAATTCTTGAAATAAGTATTCTCAAAATTCCAATAGATCAAAGTTAGTTGAAATTATGCCTTGTCAAAAAGTATGAATGTCATTACTTGAGGCATAATTCATTAACAAGTATTATCATGCATTGATCTATTTAGTATTTGGATAAGGGATGTTTTGAACAAATATTATTTAAATGAAATAAAATATTGGTTATGTTTATTTTCATTTTCTTAATATTATATCCTATATTTGCATGTTTAATCCGTGAATAACTTATGTTATTCTAAATATTCCGTTGTCGATCAATGATGTGGGAATGTCATTGAATTAAGACAAATCTGAGTTTTGGTAAAATATACTTTAAGTATATTGATGCGTGGGACATACCAGATTCACATGATATTCAATGAATTGAATATAGGACTCATCCCAACTTTACATGATGATACTTTATGGATCTTTGTCATTAAGTATATCATGAAGTGTTTATCCTCGACTTGAGATACGGATAACCGATATGAATGTAGTGCATTTGTGTAAAATAGTCTAACGCTATCCGTAATCGGTAGTTATAAGGGCTATTTTCGAAGTGTTACAAAGTTCATGAGTTATGTTTGTAGTCAAGAGAATTTGTTCCTTTGAATTTGTTTCAAAGTATAATACTATATTTGGGCCCCTCGTAGGGTTGACAAGATATTTGTATGGCCCCTCGTAGAGTAGCAAGTCTCTTCTTCATTATCCCCTCCAAGATCCGGAATCCCATTATCTGACACCCAAAGTATCTCGCAAATATTACAAGGGACTCGTAGATTAATTAGCAGACCCAATGCTTAATAATATAGTACCAGGTTAAGGATTCAAAGAATATCAAACAAAGGTAAATCGAAACAACCTGTTGTTGATCACGTAATCGTGAATTCCTTAATGTTCTTTGTAAGATCTTTTCAGCATCTTTTGAGTTCCCAACATACTCCACCTGGATATTTTCCCATATAACGGTTATAATATGTTCTTATTTAACGAAAATCAAACAGGATCATATTTAGTTGTTTAAGTTTATAAGTACCAAACCTCACCTTAAAACTGGAAGTATCTCTAGACAAGGAAGGTTCTGATAAAGCTTGGCAAGCTTCACGAAACAGTTTCTCTACAATATTCGGCGTTAACTCTTTATTTTGAACCAGACTGACCATTACCACATATCCACATGGATTTTCGAATATGATGGAAAATATACAAGATAAATGGCAGTGCCTCGAACATCAAAGCTGAAAATAGAAAAGTAACAAATTACAATTGATTTTAACCTTTTTCTTATTGTAAGCAGTTTTGAGAGCATCATAATAAAATACTGGAACTTACCTTTTGTACAAGTAGAGAAAAAGGATTGATGATTCTAAGTAACAGCACTCTGTAGTGATTTTCATATAACTTTTATGCGGGCAGTAAGTGAAAGGTTTATGGATAATTATTAATATTAGTATGACCGGATTCGAACTCGAGACTTCGGGATTGCACACATTACGTATGAGAGTTGATGTTAATAATTAATATATAAAATGTTATTATTAATTATTAGTCAAGGAAATAAAACATAACGATAGTTAAATATTTAACGAGGTTTGGTTAACGGTCGTTAAATATAAACTACGAGGACTAAGAATCAAATTAGTGGACAAGAAGGATCCGGAATCCCTTTGGGATGGCTTGGCCGGTCGTGGGCTACCCAACCCAAGGAGGTGGGATTTCTTGGTCACCAAGTTTTGAGAATATATATATACAAACCCTTGTATTCATTATTCTCCTAATCTTGGATCACCAATAACCTAATTTCTCCTCTTCTCTCTCCCTCTTTGTGTGGCCGGTCGAAACACCCAACCTCAAGGGTTTTTCGATTTTGTCTAACTCAAAGAAACAAGTGTTTGGTTTTATTTGTGATTCAAGGAACTTGCTTTTCCACATCAAATCGCTATTAGTACGTGTGTACAAGAACGAAGGACAAGCACGCTTGAGCTTGTATTAATCTTGGTGGTTGACTTGCGTTTGGGTCGATTTATATAAACCCTAAATTAGGGTTTTGGGTTTTGGTTCTTGTTTAATCAACGTTTGATTCTTGAATTGCTAAAAGGTACGCACTTTCTTATTTGGTTAATTATTTACATATATTATTCCTATTGTCTTCCGCTGCATGCTTTGATGATGTTATTTGTTTTATATATAATTGTTATGAGTATAAAATTCCAACAGTAAGTTGAGGCACTTCACACGATGCCAAAAGCAAAACTTCATATTGCAGACATGAGAAGTACAGTCATTAGTAACTAACCCTAAAAGGGTCTGAAAGGATTAATAACAAATTCAAATAAGCACATTGTATTGTCACTCGTGATGTGTCTTATTGGGAGCATTATCTATAACAAGAAAGAGAAACAAAGATAGAAATTGACCTTGAAATTGATAAGAAATAACATTTTAGGCTAATTATGTTATTACTTTTCTTCTTTACTCTTTTGGATACCCAATATAGTTAAGCCACAATTAAATAACACTAATCAAACAGGCCCACAATTAGATTAGTAGAAACTAACCAGCTGTACGACTACTGGCATAAAGAGAAAGCACGGCCTGAATATCAACATACATAGCAGGAACATTGGAAGTCTCAAACATGAATTGAATCATCTTCTCTGTTAGCCTTAGGGATACCTCAAAGTAAGGATACCTCTCCTGACTGTGCTTCATCACCAACGTAAGCATCTTTTAGTCCACCATAACACCGGTATGTCTTAGTCTACCAAAAATACTTTGGAAAAACTACCCTCAAGCATCATCACCAGCAAACACAACCTACAGATTTCATAAAACAAACTCAAATCAAAGCAAAAAACAATTAAAATTTTGAATTAACAAGTATCGAATGATACAAACCTTCACCATTCCAGACCATTGTCACAAACTAGGGCTGAATATATTCGGTATCGGCCATTTCTATGGACTGTAATGCAAAAATAAAATAAACAGTCACTACGCCATTCGCTTTCAACTTAAATAACAACCTTCAATCAGTTGCGCATTGTGCATAAATTGATAAACACCACAATTGACACTATACATGAAAATACTAAGGCATGCTCATTTCACTTTCTTCCTAACAATTATCTAAATCTCACTTCACAATTTATTATTCAAAACATCAAGTTCAAGTTTCAGCATAATGTGATTATATATATACATAATGCTAATTATGCCTTTGTAAGCATCTAATAATCAAACACAACTACTTTTTATAATGGTGTTGGCCTTCGATCATTTTGAACTTCTTTTTTCTATTCGAATTTCGAAGAGTAGCACTAAAACAATTCATCCACCTTTACTCATCTTCGTATCCTTAGTTTTCCAATTAAGTTAGACAAATCAAGCTTCAACTTTTGCAACTAACTAACTAAATTACATTATCTATTTTATGAATTCACATCAACGTAAGAAAACCACAAAGTTAGTTCAAAACCAAAGAAACTCACGCACGACTATTACTATTACCAGGGGAGGCCCGGAGGGTGTGCAAACCCGATTCCCGCACAGGGCACGTTTTTGAACGGGGCACAATTTTTTAGAAATTTTTTAATATATATATATTATTATTATATATAATTTTTACATTGTGCATCCGGTTGAAACAATTGTACTTACAATACAAAATACATAATGAGAACCTACCAAATTGTTTACTTTATTTATATCTTTCTTGCAAGGTGAGGTGGGATTTCTTGATTTTCTTGACCTGGATGGGGACGATACCAACACAACCACACCTCACATTTTCAATTTGAGAAATTATTTTCTTGACCTGGTGTGGACTAAGCCCAGAAGCAAAGACACACCTTTTTATTTTCGCTTCTTTTCTTGGTGTCGCACACGACCAAGGAGAGACGCATTTTCATTTTGATTTTTAGACAACTTTATAAAAACACATACACACCGACCCCAAAGGGGAAAACCCTATTTTTCTTCATCCACTAAATCATTAAATTCATTATCATCATTCCACCATCATCAAATCCCTTGTATCATCATCATCTTCATCACCATCTATACAAAACCCACAAACCATTTTATCTCATTTGTTGAAGAACCATCACTTTTGGGTTGATTTGGGGCTTTGGAGCTTTGTGGAGTTTTGGAAAAGAAGATCTATCATAGTATCATCCACCATCATCCATTGTTTTTTGCATCTATTTGGGTTGTAGCCAAGAAAATTCATTTACACCTGAAGAGAACTTTAGAGTCAATTATTTCTTATATATTGTTGATCAAGCTCGTTCTTCACTTGAGACAAGATTTGAGCAATTCAAAGAGTACGAGAAATTATTTGGCTTTTTGTTTCCACATAACTTTAGGGGAATTGAAGATAAAGAACTTAAATTGTCATGTCACCTTCTTGAAAATGCACTAAGGTTTGAAGAAAGATCGGATATTGATGCTGATGAACTTTATATGGAGTTGAAGTTATTTGACACATTACAAACCGATGAACTTAATGTTCTATAGATGTTTTGAAGCGTTTGAAAGAGTTTGGTTATTTTCCAAATGCAGCCATTACATATAGAATATTGTTGACTATTCCAGTCACAGTTGCATCTGCAGAAAGGAGTTTTTCTAAGTTGAAGTTATTGAAATCTTATTTACGATCAACAATGTCCCAAGAAAGACTTAGTGGATTGGCCATGATAGCTATCGAGAATGGAATATTAGAGGATATAAACTGTGAAGAGCTAATCAACCAATTTGCTATGAAGAATGCTAGGAGAGCTTCACGGATCATTGGTTAACTACGATGGTATGTATTTTTAATACTATGATTTGTTATGGATATAATTAATTGTTATAACATTAGTTATCATTTATAAATAAAAAATTTGCTATGAGTTAGGGCGTTTTTTCTTGGCTCGACCTGGTACTCAAATCTCGTACGCCACCGACTATTACGACTCCTACATGTATAGTCGCATATGTCATGCCTGCTATTGGGCTAACAAGTGCGAAATAACATGCTCTAACTGCAAGTCTAAGAACACGCTACATTGCCATTGTCAATTCACTACAAAAACAAAATAATTATTCACTTTTCATTTTTACCAATCAAAAACAGACCTTAATGGGTAAAAATAATCCCACTTTTGTTAGATTGTTTATTTTTTTCGGGTGACAATAATTTTAAAAAGAAGAAAGTGATAAGGTTAAAATTATTAAGTAAAGATAATGAGATGTAACTAATATGCTTCAGCTAATTCCCACTTCATTAAGTCCTGTAAAATTAAAGTGTCTGTCTAGATATATGTTGTCTGTTTGTAGATAATTAAATGG
Source organism: Chrysanthemum lavandulifolium (assembly GCA_022545495.1). Lineage (NCBI taxonomy): Eukaryota > Viridiplantae > Streptophyta > Magnoliopsida > Asterales > Asteraceae > Chrysanthemum > Chrysanthemum lavandulifolium. The sequence continues at coordinate 270,307,098 of CM040240.1, forward strand.
TTGTTTGTTTTGTGTGCTGAATAAAGTGTCTTAATCAGAGAAAATTACTGGTATACCCTTTTATATGAAATACGTGGGATTATAGGTTAAGAATGGGAGGGTAAATATGTAAAAGCATAATAAAGGGGATGGACTTAATTTGGAGACCCTCCACCCCATGGCTTTTTCTATGAAGTCATCTTTTTATTTTAAGCCCCAAACAAACACTCATTTAATGACTTAATAAATTTACATATTTATCTATTAAGACTCTTTAAGTCCTTATCAAACACCACCTTAATCTCATTTTCAATCTTGTCACATATCTTGATCTTTTTGTTAGATGTACTTTTACGCATTAGTTTTAGGATTTTATAGTATTATTTTGAGTTACTATATAGTTTCACCAATTAGCTTTTTTGGACAATGTTTTCGTTTTTAACTTTTATTAACCATTTAATTAACCTTTAAAGTTATCTTGCGACATTTTATCGTTAACTAAACATGCTTCTTTATTAATACTCTTACTTTGATTTTTAATCTATATGAAAATTTAATAAATCTTATACTATTTATTGGCATGGTTTTTTTTTTTTTTTTTTAAATTTACATGATACTGGTTCAAATAAAGAATACTAGGCCATGACTACAGGTGTTAAAAAACGTGCACAAAAAAACTGAACTAGTCTGCTTGATCTGAAAATGGGAAAAGTTACAAGTAGGGGTAACAATTCTAGACAAGATACAAAACAAGCTTAAAACCAACATGAACTTAAATTGGTTTGAGTTATGGATAAACAAAGTTAAAGGCTAAAACATTTTCAAAAAAAAATTAAGTGATTAAACCAACTCAAAGTTTAGGGATAAAACCATTATTATTTACCGTTTTATGAATGTCACTTAATTATAAAAACTTATCTTCTTTTAATATCACTCCGGTCCTTAGTGTTGCACAACTTCATAATGTTGCAGGGGAAGAACTTGGAAAACTTGAAGATTGGACTAAATGATATAAAAAAGGCTACCAAGAATTTTGATGACGCATATTGCATCGGGTCTGGCGGATTCGGTAAAGTATACAAAGCTGATCTTGAATATTTTGATAGCAGTAATTCCTCGTTGAGAGAAGGGGTGGATAAATGCGATTTACCTAGAAAACAAAGCACGGTAGCCATAAAGCGCATTTACAATCAAGAAGGAGAAGAAGGGTTCATTGCCGAAATTGAAACTCTAACTAGTTGTAAGCATGAGAATGTAATCTCTCTTCTTGGTTTTTGTTATGAAGGTAATGGTGCAATGATCTTGGTTTATGAGCATGCTTCGAAAGGAAGTCTTGAAAACTATTTAGGAAGCAGTGCTAAACTCACAAATCTTAATTGGTTGCAACGTCTAAATATATGTCTTGATATTGCACATGGTTTGAATTACATTCACAACAACACGGATCATGGCAAACGAAAAAGGATACACCGTGACATTAAGAGCGATAATATTCTATTGGGAGATAACTGGAAGGCAAAGATTGCGGATTTTGGGCTCTCCAAATTCCACCCAGCAAATCAATCAGCCAGCATTATCTATACCAATATGATTGCAGGTACATATGTGTATTTGGATCCAGAATATCAGAAGGGTGGTAAACTTCATACAAAATCAGACATTTATTCGTTTGGAGTAGTGTTGCTGGAGATCTTGACCGGGAGTTTGGCCTATGATTCTGTATACACCAAGGTGAATGAGAAGGAAATTTCACCAATTGCAAAAGATCATTTTGGAAAGGGAACAATAATGGAAATCGTTGATCACAAGATAAAGGAGGAGACCGATGAACATGCCTTTTCTTTAAGTAAAGGACCCAATAAAGAGTCTTTGAACATATTTTAGAAATCGCATTCCGATGTGTGGCGAAACTCAAGCGCAACGCCCAACAATAGAAGTTGTCATCAACGAACTCAAAAAGCATTAGACTCTCAGGTAAGTCTATATTTTAAAAGACAACTTTTAATATCTTCTTATTTCTGATAGTAATATGTGACCTTTCATACATTATACTTTGTGTAAAAACATTTTCTCAAACTTTTACTCAATATACTATCTTTCCGTTTAGGTTTTTTCCTTGTATTTAAGTTCTTTGATTTACTTTTTTTATCTTAAATTTTATTTTACTTAGTGATTTAACTTTATGACGTGCTGCTGATTTGCAGGTAAACCTCCAGACTCTTCTCTTCCATGTATATATATTGTTTCTTTAAATCCGAAATAGCAACAACCAACCGTGATTTACAACCATAACGTTGACATGAACTTGGAGACTGAGAACCTAAAATGCAAAATAAAAGATTCGAAATTGATGGAAATTAGTTTCATTATGTATTTAACTTAACAAATCGACTAACTGTCCAATAATTCTCAGGAGAACCACAAGGACAACCTCAAACTGTCACTTGAAGACATAAAGCTGGCCACGAAAGGTTTCAATCAAGACAATATCATTGGACATGGAAATTTTGGGAATGTATACAAGGGAGATACTCACAGTACTCATGGAGATAACATCATTGCTGTAAAGCGGCTGAATAAGAAGTCGGATCAAGGAGATGCTGAAGTTCTGACAGAGTTGGCAACAGCTAAATTTATGGCAGAGTTGGACATCCTTATGGAGTATAAACATTTACATGTCATAGGTATTGTAGGTTACTGTGATGAAGAGGATGAAAAAGTTATTGTTTATGAGTATGCTTCCAGAGGTAGTCTTGATAAGTACTTGAGCGATGATAGTCTTACGTGGGTGATGTGGCTTAAAATATGCATCGATATTGCAATTGGGTTGGAGTTTCTTCATGGAACTGTTTCAAGTACAGAAATGGTAATACATAGGGACATAAGCAGCAAACATTCTACTATTTGATGACTGGAAAGCAAAATTACGGTTTTGGGCTTTCCTTAGTATGCCCAAAAATGAGAATGTAGACTATGTCATCGACAATGTTACAGGCACAATCGGCTATCGTGACTCACTACACTTGAAAACAGGCTTCTTAACTAAAGAGTCTGATATATTCTCACTGGGTGTGGTTTTATTTGACATATTGTGTGGGAAACTTTCATGCGAAAAGCTAGATGACGAGTATCTTTATTTACCCTTTTTGGCTAAACACCACTATCATGTAGGAAAACTTGATAAGTTAGTCTTCGAGGGTATCAAAGAACAAATTGTGCCACAGTCATATATTACCTTTACAAGGCTTTCCTATCAATGCATAAATCATAGGAGAGAAAGACGGCCAACAGCTAATGAAGTGGTCATACAGCATAAGAGAGCATTGGAATTCCAGGTAAGATTCTATATTTTGACTAAACCGGCCTTTAATTGTTTTATAAACTCTAAGAAAGTAACTGTATGAAACATGAGTTTATTAATTGATTAATGTATATACAGGAGGATTATAAGAAATGGGAGCCAAAATTGCCTAAACACTACAAAGAAATAGTCCAGATGTCAATTTGCCCCGATGATTATTCAACCATCAAAAAAGAGGACCTTTACAACATTTTTTCTAAGGGAATCCTGCTTCAACAAGACAAAGTGGTAATCAAGCTCATCTTGTATCTCGTTTATTTGGTGTTTTCCAGTTTTCTATATATCTTTTCCTTTTTGAGATAATTTGAGATCACACATGCTTTTACACATGATTAAAATTGAGTCTGGTTTATATTTTATTTTATGTAACAGATGCTGTCATTCGATGATTATGGAAACATAAATAAATTGGTATCAGCGGCAATATTTTCTTACATAAACAGTTGTCCACATGAGTGGAAATATCTTCCAGAATCAAGGTTATTCTCTTTAACTCGCTTAATTTATCAGTACATAAGTGATAAGCATACATATGCAATGCTGTTAGATGTAAATATTTCTTTTTCTTTGAAAAAATGTGTTGGAAGTAAATGACAAAACCAGAAACTTAGTAGTATGTTTAATATAGGTAAGGGTAGTTTAATGTAATTTTATGTTATATATTCTGTAAGGTTTAGTATAAACCGACCCATACTAATGGGCTGGGTTTTTTAGATAAATTACAACGTTTAGAAACGGTATAACCGTTTTAGGGATTGCAACGTTTAGGAGGGTTACTGAATCGGTATAACTCTTTTGAAGCACCGATTCAACAAGTATATATAGGGCAAGAATTATGTAAACAATTCATTCCATATCAATACAATTTAGTTTTTACGCTTTGATAATTATGTTCATATTTTTCTGCACTTTTTCTGTCTCAACAAACTGTCCCAAACAACAAGATTCATTCGAACCCATATAAAAGCGTGATTAAAGGCCGAACAACAAAGGCATCGAGCAAATGAATCCAAGAAAGAACGAGCAAGAGTAGGCCATCGATTTGCAGCAAGAAAGAAAGAAGGGATCGAATTTTTGCTTTTATTGCGAAAAGAAGAAACACACGCAGAAACTGATCAGAAGCAAGTTGTTTTGGAATCACGAATCTGGAAAGCATCTTGAACCTGTAAACAAAACACGTTTCCAGGTTTTCACTAATCAATCGTTTTTTTTCTTTTAATTCTTTCAATTTTCTCTTACTTTTCTACCATATAAAGTAAGAAATATTTTGTTAGTAAGATAGAAATCCCATTAGCGAAGAACCCCGATTGATTAGAATAGCAAATACCGTTTTCCCTTTAGATTCATAGCAAGATAACCCGAACCCTTGTGGTTCATAGCAAGATAACCCGAACCCTTGTGGTTCATAGCAAGATAACCCGAACCCTTGTGGTTCATAGCAAGATAACCCGAGCCCTTTGTGGTTCATAGCAAGTCAAACCGAACCCTTTGTGGTTCATAGCAAGATTATTCCGAATCCTCGTGATTCATAGCAAGATTAACTGAACCCTTGTGGTTCATAGCAAGAGAAAACCTAGTATTTTCAAGCAAGAAGAAACCTTGAGTTTCAAGCAAGAATTTTGATCTTTTGATCACAAAAGCAAGAACTTTTGATCTTTTCGATCAAACACAAAAAGCAAGAAAATCAAAAACATTTCGGTTCTGATTATAAGCAAGCAAGCAAGCATGGTAGAAGGAGACAAGAATGCTAGCACATCGAACAATACATCAGTTCGAGAACTAGGAATGTTTCACTACAATGTCCAAAATTGACCGAAACAAACTACACGACATGGGCATTGATGATGGAGACAATATTGAAGGCATATGGCATATGGGAAATGATAGTTGCGAAAGACGAAACAACAACAAATGAGAAGAAAGAAAACACGTCAAAGGCAATAATCTTCCAATCACTGCCAGAAGATGTTTTAATGCAAGTTGCACAATACTCAACTGCAAAGGAAGTATGGGACTCAATCAAAGTCAAGCACTTGGGAGCCGATCTTGTTCAAAAGGCACGACTACAAACCCTGAGAAGTGAAGTAGAGACGCTAAGGATAAAACCAAACGAAAAAGTAAGTGACTATGGAGGAAAATTAAGTAGTATAAAGGCCAAGTTTAGAGGACCTGGTGAAACCTTGGAAGATAAGGTGCTAGTAAGGAAACTACTTAACTCGCTCCAAAGAAGTTTTACCTATCGTGGCAACTATAGAACAATATCAAGATCTAGGCGAAATGTCGTTTGAAGAAGCCATTGGAAGGTTAACAGCCTATGAAGAACGAATTAAGAGTCAAGACATACTAGAGGCAAATGATCAAGACAAGCTTCTCATGGCAAATTCAAACAACAAAACTTATGGTAAATGGCGAAGTAAAGATTTCAACAAAGAAGGCAAGGAATGGAAGAATAATTCGAATGCACACAATGCAAGTACGAGTCAAGGAACTAACGACAAAAGCAAGCTCAGATGTTATGAATGTGGCAAGCATGGACACTTTGCGAAAGAATGCACGAAATGGAAATACAACAAGCAAGAAGAGTCACATCTCACCTATGACACTGACACCGAACCTACATTGTTGTGAAGACTCGTCAAGAAAGAAAGAATAAAGGAAGCACTGATTTTGTCATTAGGGGGGAATGTTGGAAGTAAATGACAAAACCAGAAACTTAGTAGTATGTTTAATATAGTTAAGGGTAGTTTAATGTAATTTTATGTTATATATTCTGTAAGGTTTAGTATAAACCGACCCATACTAATGGGCTGGGTTTTTTAGATAAATTACAACGTTTAGAAACAGTATAACCGTTTTAGGGATTGCAACGTTCAGGAGGGTTACTGAATCGGTATAACTCTTTTGAAGCACCGATTCAACAAGTATATATAGGGCAAGAATTATGTAAACAATTCATTCCATATCAATACAATTTAGTTTTTACGCTTTGATAATTATGTTCATATTTTTCTGCACTTTTTCTGTCTCAACAAACTGTCCCAAACAACAAGATTCATTCGAACCCATATAAAAGCTGTGATTAAAGGCCGAACAACAGTGGCATCAGAGCAAACAGAATCCAAGAAAGAACGAGCAAGAGTAGGCCATCGATTTGCAGCAAGAAAGAAAGAAGGGATCGAATTTTTGCTTTTATTGCGAAAAGAAGAAACACACGCAGAAACTGATCAGAAGCAAGTTGTTTTGGAATCACGAATCTGGAAAGCATCTTGAACCTGTAAACACGTTTCCAGGTTTTCACTAATCAATCCAGGTTTGCTTCTTATATTATATCTATTTTAATGTCAACTACAAAATTTTAGTTGTCTAAAGGTGTTATATGGGTTAAATGGGTTAAACTGTTCAACCTGCCAACCCATTTAACCTATTTTACCAGTGTAACTCGCGCCAACCAAGTTAGATAAGCGGGTTAAATGGGTCAGGTTCAAGGTATGTTTAAACAAGCTGGGGTTCACACGTCTGACCCAATTACTTAAACATGACATGTTCAGGTTAAGCAATAAACTTTTTTTTTATTGTACATCCAAATATGCAGATGTTACATGAAAAACCAGATTCTCTAATCCAGTGTTTTTTTTATTTGTAGTTGACATTAAAATTTTGTGAATAATTGGTTGACAAAAGTTTCACTTCTTGGACGTAGTTTCCTGTCTTTATATATAACTCTGTTCTTAATCTATCCTACATGCAGATTTCAAGAGGTGATTGAGCTTTTACCACAACAAGTATTTCATCTTAATTGCACGATCAAAAGTCAAATGTTGTCACAAGATACAGAATACGTGTGTTACCTTGTGTTCAAGCTTTCAGAAAAATGCCAGGGGCTGCATTGTCCAGTAAAAGTACGAGACGTACTGCACAAAGAAAATAATGAGGCTGAATTTGTTTATTTTATAACCCCAAGCGCATTGAACATAAATGATATCACTCGGGTTCCGAAACAAAGGGAAGATGGATGGATGGAGATTCAATTGTGGAAATTTAACTCAGCTCATGAATTCAAGGATGGCTCTCTTTCTATTGATATGAAATTTACAAGTCATGAAGGACTACCTATGTCTGGCCTCGTCATATGTGGCCTTGAGTTTCGGCCAACGTTTACTGGAAACAGCGATGATATTCAAAGGCAAAGAGAAAAGAAGATGATGCTACAAGACGAAGCCCAAAACCCATACATTCAGCCTAAAAAAGACGAGAAGATGACAGAACTATGAAACTGTTAGATCACTAGGGTTTAAAATCATATAGTCTAGGAATCGGAGAAGCTCTACTTTGAAGAGCAATTCCCAAGTCAAGGACTAAGCATTTTCTCAAGAGAAGGAATGATGTATTCATCCTTAGCTTAATAAAGGCTTATTGGCTCTGTCTGTTTAATTTGAATAAATTGCACCAAAAAAAAATCTTATAACTAAAGTTTTATTGGATGATGGATATATAAAAGAGTTATAACGAGACGGTGGAAATTAAATGGAATTTGTTCATCATATGAGGTATTCTTGCATACTGCCATATTTAATTGAATTTGTTAACTCCTCGCTTTTGGGTTTCGTAAGGAATCAACGGTTTGTTTGAATTTTGGTTTTGTATTGTTTTGCTACTAGTTTGGGTTCTTTCTTCTATGATTCTGCTCTTGTTCTAGTGTGATTCTGACGACACATATGGTATGTTATCTGATTTTTCTCTGATTACGTAATGGTTTGCATTTGGTTGGTTATCTTTGATTCCGCCATGTTCCATCCGATTTGCTCTGGTTCTGAATTTGCTTTGGTTACATAATGGTTTTGCATCTGGTTGGTTATATCTGATTCTACCTTGTTTCATCTGATTCGCTCTGGTTATGCATTTGGTTCTGTTTGCATAGTCTCATTCAGTTCGGGTTCTGTCTGCATATGTTTAATTCTGCATCTACATTTGTCTCCTACTGTGGTTCCGTCTTATTTATTTTCTAGTTTATTTGTCAAACTCTCAATGCACCTAAGAATTCCTTTTTAATGAGTTTAAGACCTCTGTAAGAAATCAGGAAGGTCGGGCGTCAAGAGACTCATCAAGAATGAGCTCATTAATTAAGTCAGATGAAGCAGTAAGATCCCCATCAGTTCACATGTTTATATAATAATTGAGTGTCAAAACACACTCGTGCTCAAACTTTCCACTCTTGCTCAAAACACACTCAGTGGACTACGGATCATTGCCCACTCTTGATCAAAACACACTCAGCGGACTTTCGGATCATTGCTCGCGAACTTTCGGATCATTGCCCACTCGTGCTCAAAACACACTCAGCGGACTACGGTCCGATACCCTTCAAATTCTTTAACTATTGGCTCCTCAAGAGTGAACTTCCGTCAATTGTTTTACAAGCATGGTCTAATCCCAATTCGAACGTAACCATCAGAACACATCCAGCAAGCTTGTTGAAGTGCAAACTGAAAATTTTGAAACAGTGTGTACGTAGTTGGAGACAAACAGTGGGCATACATGAAAATCACAAAATTCAAGAAGTAAAAGAGAAAGTGGAAGACTTAGACACCAAAGCAGAAACAACAAATGGTCTGGAAGACACTGATATTATTCAACGTCTTTCTTTAATGAAAGAACTTGAAGTCTTGGAACATATCAAAAGAATGGATCTCATGCAAAAGGCAAAGGTTAAATGGTGCGTTGATGGAGATGAAAACTCAAAATTTTTCATGGCATGATCAACAAAAACTCTCAAGATCAAGAATCAAAGGAATCACCATAAATGGGTCATGGAAACAGATCCAGCCCTTGTCATTTCCCACATCTTCAACTTTCACAAACAAAAGTTTGGTAATACTTCACATAATCGTCCTCGTTTCTCAAGTAATCTTTTCAAAACTTACGAATATCGACGTCGCAATTCTTGACGCCCATTTTCTTGTGATGAGATTAAAGAAGCGGTTTGGAATTGTGGTGGCTCCAAAGCCCCCGGTCCCGATGGGTTCACTTTCAAATTCATCAAACACTATTGGGACTCAATTGGTCAAGATTTTATCAACATGGTGAAGCGGTTTGAATTAGACGGTTTTATTCCAAGAGGTTGCAACTCCTCGTTTATTACTTTGGTCCCAAAGATACAAGATCCTCTCCACATTAAAGATTTTAGACCCATTAGCCTTATTGGTTGAAAATACAAAGTTATAGCCAAAGTCCTCGCCAATAGACTATCACAAGTTGTTCACTCGATTGTTAGTGAGGTGCAAACGGCTTACATTAAAGGTAGAAAAATAATTGATGGGCCTCTAATGGTGAATGAGATCATATCATGGGCATCAAAAAAGAAAGAACGCCTCTTCATCCTCAAGGTGGATTTTGAAAAAGCATTTGACTCTCTTGATTGGAAATTCTTGGATCACACAATGGAACAAATGGGTTTTAGTCAAAAATGGAGAAAATGGATTTTTGGATGTCTAGACTCGGCATTTGGCTCGATCCTTGTTAACGGGTCTCCCACCAAAGAATTCAAAATCCAAAAAGGTTTACGCCAAGGTGACCCTTTTTCCCCGTTTCTCTTTATTATTGCAATTGAGGCTCTTCATGTCACAATTCAAGAAGCGAAGCAAAAAAACATTTTTGAAGGGATTGAAGTGGGCTCAAATAAGATTAGCATTTCACATCTTCAATTTGCGGATGACGCTTTAATCATGGGCAAATGGTCACTTGAAAATGCTAAAAACCTTTGTTGAATCTTATGATGCTTTCACATGTCATCCGGGTTGAAAGTTAACTTCCACAAGAGCAAATTTTTTGGTGTTGGTGTGACTTATAACGAAACACAAAGCTTTGCTTCAATCCTTGGTTTCCAACCATCCACCCTTCCTTGTACATACCTTGGGCTCCCCATTGGATATATGAATAAGAGTAGCAATTGGAAGCCTATCATCGATAAATTCCACAAAAAAACTCACTTCATGGAAAGCAAGAACTCTCTCTACGGTGGAAGATTAACCTCCTTAAGTCGTTTCTCGAGCCTTGGGTACTTACTCTTCTCTCTTTTAAAGCTCCCAAATGTGTCATAAACTATCTTGAAAAGCTTAGAAGAAATTTCTTTTGGGGAGGCTATTTGGATTGTAACAAAATGGCATGGATTGCATGGAATAGGATATGCTCATCTTCTAAAAATGGTGGTCTTGGAGTTGGTAGCCTTCATGCTTCCCATCTTGCTATGTTGGGAAAATGATGGTGGCGTTTTCACTCGGAAGACAACACTCTATGGAAAAACATCATTATTTCAATTCATGGAGAGTATGGAGGTCTTGGTTTAGACAGAAATTCCACTAGGCTCTCTTTTAGTCCTTGGAAGTCTATAATCAAACTCCCAAAGTCCTTTTCAAGTGCCAACATTGATTTACAGTGTGTATTTAGAAGAAAGGTGGGGGATGGCTCTTCTTTTAGATTTTGGAAGGATTTATGGGTTGGTGATTCATGCTTGAAAATGACTTCCCTAGATTGTACCTTCTGGAAACCGAGAAAAATTGCACCATTAAAGATAGGTGCAACTATTTAAATGGGCCTAATAACTTCAGTTGGGCATGGCGTAGATCTCCCACTCTTGGATCAGAGGCTTCTCAATTTAGTGGACTCTTGAAATTACTACAACAATTCGCCACATCCAACACACCAGACAATTGGATGTTCACCCTTCACAACTCCAGAATCTATGTAGTATCTACTATGAGGAAACACATTGAAGAATCAACTTTGGGATCAACTACTGTTAAGACTAAATGGAATAGTACGTTACCTATTAAAGTTAATATTTTCGCATGGCGTTTGGCATTGGACCGTCTTCCTACAAGATTCAATCTTGACACTCGTGGAATCGACTTAGACTCGGTAAGATGTGCAATATGTGATGATGAAATCGAAACAACTCAGTATTTGTTTGTTGACTGCACAATTTCTAAATCGTTGTGGTCCATGGTTACGAGATGGTGGGGGTTCGATGATCACCCTACGGATGTGGGTAACTTAATCAAATGGGCTGACACGGTAAACTTTTCTAGCCCCCTAAAAGAGTGCTTCGATACCGTTATTCAAACAACGGCGTGGACCATCTGGAGCTACAGAAATAAAATTTGCTTTGACCTGAAACCCCCTCGAAAGGACAAGTTGGTTGATGGCATAAATTTTTTATCTCATTCCTGGATTTCCAGTAGGAATAGGAAAACTAATCCAACATGGATTAATTGGATTTATGATCCAAAAAGTGCTTGTAATGTTGCTTTGTAAGTTTCACTCCTCTAGTTTCTTGCTAGAGGGGCTTGTTGTTTAATATATTTTATGATGTTCAAAAAAAAAAAAAAAAAAAAAAAAATTAGTGTCAAAGCTGTATGATTCATAATTTTTCATCAATCATCTTCAAATTAAACAAAAATACAAAAACCCCTATTTTTTACAAAAATCAAAAAACGCTAACCCTAGTATTTTTTTCAACTCTGATCACAAAAGACAATTTGATTTTGATATGGTGATTCATAATTCAAATTCGAACAAGGGCAATGAATGGACATGGGTGTTTAATGGACGTCATAATCAACATAAGAAACCTATTGATAATCCTTATTCAAAGGACGTGGAGAGAATCACAGAGTCTTTCTATGTTACGAACTTTCCTAAGTATGTTGATGCTAAACGATTGTGGCAGATGTGTGAACCGTATGGAAGGATAGTGGATGCATATATTCCGTCGAAGCTCTCAAAATTGGGAACGAGATTTGGATTTGTTCGATTCATGGGAATTGGGAATGCTGAAGAGTTTGCGAAGCGTCTAGAAAACATATGGATTGAAAATTTCCATCTTTTCGCAGCAGTAGCGAGATTCAAGAGGCATAGTAAAACTCAGTCGTGTAAAGTGGCAGAAGATACCAATCACTCTTGTAGTAGGGGTCCGGCTCAAACTTCTTCCAAGGTGAATAATTTACCCGCAAACATATCAGGAGCAAAATCTTTGCCTCCGTTGTGTATGGAGGAAAAAGATGAATTCAATGATCAACCGAGAGGTGAATCAAGGTGTGTTACTATGAGTGATTGTGATTTGATCAAAGTGGAAGAATCCACTACGGTTGCATTGGTGAAAGTTCGGGAAGTTGGAACGATGAATGCAGTGTATCGATTATGTAGAAGTGAAGGATTTACTCAGATTAAGGTTCATCATATTGGGGGATTATGGCTTTGGATAGAGTTTCAGGATGCAGCCACTTGTAATGCATTCAGAAACAATGAAGCAATGAAAAACGTGTTTTCGTCCATAAGAAGTGTTTCTCAAAACTTCGTTGTTGACGAACGGATGATATGGATTGAAATTTCTGGACTTCCCCTATTTGCATGGGGTTCAAGTGCATATAAGAAAGTGGCAAATGTAGTTGGCAAGTTCATCTTCTTTGAGATTGATCAAGGGTCATCCATGGGTATTGGTAGAGTATGTATCGCCACAAAACAAAAGGATAGAATTTCTGAGAATGTGATTGTAGGAGTTAATGGGGAGAATCATATGGTTCGTGTTCAAGAGATAGCCACATGGAGCATTCGAATTGCAGATGATGATGCAACTAGTGACAAAGATGAGGAGGTTGGTGACATTGAAGAAGTACCTTCAGTTGATGAAAACGTAAAAGAGTTTGCTGACACTACTACAAAAATGGGCATAGAGCCCGGTTCAAAAGTGCCATAGAGCCCGGTTTTGCCTACGGGCACAAAAGGGGGGACTGTATTCAGAAACCAAATAGAGGCCGGTTAGACAAACGGGGTCTATTAACAGTTATAGAGCCCGGTTTTATCTTACACAACATGGCTTTATGTGGAAAAAAAAAATAAAAAAAAAAAAAAATTAAAAAATTATATATATATTTTTTGGAAGAATTCAGCCAATAGATCAAATTTTGAATAGCAAATAAAATCCAGTAACATTATTCCTAACTTTCATTATAAGAAATCCTAGGCTCCTAGCTATCAAATCTTCATCTTTACTTCTATCTTTAGTCCAGCCTTCAAACCGCGACTCATCTTGCTCTTGAGCTTTCGTTTTAGCCAATTCATTATATATATATAGATGCTGCATATATAACAAGAATGGATTAGAACAAGTGAAATAACAAAAACATAGTTAAAATTCAACATGTTTATATGAAACAAGAACTTAAGTATGAGCATGCTGGTGGATACCTAATTACTTATTATAATCTGACCCTCTCGTCCAGCACCCTCAAAGACCCATTTTCCTTCAACATATTCTAGAACTGAAACAAAGATAAAGAAATAAATACCTAATATCCAATGAGAAGTACACAAAATAGAAACAGGAGAAAAAGGGCAGTAGCCATTCGCACCCATGTAGAAATGATATGTTTTGGGTCATCAGTCACCTCGATCAGATTTACTATATTGGGGTGATTTAACATTTTCATAATTAAGACCTGAAGATAAGTTGATAAAACACCAAAGGGTAGATAACACCATCGTGAATTATGTACAAGTATGTGAAGTAATAAGTATACCTTCCGAAGAACATCAGTCATTGCAGTTTCACATGGGGCAACTCGTAGCTTTAACAAATGAGACTTGTGAAATGCCTGCATTCAGATATTGAACATGGTAATCATATGAAGTACAACTATATTTTTTCTTTATCTTTTTCCGTTTACGGCATTTGCCAATTTGCCATGACTACTGTGAAGAAAGAGTCGGTTCTATGAGTTAAAATTACCTTGATTGCATAATGCTTTCCATCAACCACGCTTGGGTAGAGAACCTGTAAACACACAAGTCATGGTTAAAAAAGAATGTTTAACTGAGAGAAAGGGGTGAGACGGAGGAAAGGAGTTGGTATAGTGTATCAGCAATGAGGTGATTACCAATTTCCCGTAGCTACCAGAGCCAATTTTGTAGCAACATTTACATATAGTAAGAATATAACTCGAATGTATATATGGAACCAAGATACATGTTACATTTGATCACTTTTACTTGAATGTATATATGGAACAACGAATGAGTACAATTGTTTCTCATATTTTATTAGGAAAACTATTCTATATTCTGTCCCGCTTACTGCCATATGTTGGCCAAATAAACATATGGTGAATGTGGCTCGGTAGCGAATTAGGCTTCACGCTTAGCATCCAAAACCCCAACTTTTCTCATGCCCCATCAGGGTCTTTCACTATCAATTAAATATAAATATTGAAGCATCAGGGTCTTTCACTATCAATTAAATATAAATATTGAAGCATAGTTATAGAGCCTTGTACTAAATTCAGTAATAGCATCAATATACAAAAGTAAGGTAAATAATTTAACTTCAGTTATGACCTGAATAAACAGTCTGTTATAAAACACTAACAAGAGCACTCAATGGAATATAAATGGGGACAGTACCTTTATCATAATACGCTATAGACACAGCATACTTTAATTGTTAATTGGTATTGGTTAAAGGTGGTAATTAGAGTTATTTCCTTATAAACCGATCAAGGTGAGTTATCTTTTATCTCTAACGGGTCAAATGGTATATATAAAGTTATCCCAACGGGTCGATAGTCGCTAAAGTTGTATTTATAATGCAGATATGTAGCATTCTATACCATGTTTTCCACCAATGTTTGTAACCATGTACAGAGGAGAACCATTTAGTAGTATTAGTTTAAGTGTGAAATTGTTGTTGAAATCTCTTCTAATAGCTCTAATTTGGTCTGATGAAATTGAATTGAGGATTGATATGGCTTAGATTTGAGATTTGGTGTTGTTAAGTTCAAAACAGTCTATAGAAGGACTGTTTGGATCAAGTATATAGGTTAGAATAGTGGATAGTAATTGCATTTTCAGTCATAATTAGGTAAACTTAGATAGTTTAGGTCTTAAAATTGAACCTGACCGATTACCAATTTTATCACGTTTCAAACCAAGCCAATATGACCCATTGCAACCCATACTCATTTTAACACATATTACCCATTATAGCCTAATATGACCCATTACAACTATTGCAACCCATCACGACTACTTAGGACCTGTTATGACCCATAACAACCCAATATGACCCATAAAAACCCAATATGACCCATTAATACCCGTTGCAACCCATTTGTATATTTTGTGTCTTATTACAGCCAAATATGACTTATTACAGTCGAATATGACCCACTAAAACCCAATATTACCCATTTTATCAAAATACGATATATTTTAACTAAAAAGAAACTACATACCTCACATTAAGAGGCCATACCCAAACGATACTTGTCTTGCTCACTGTACCTGTCAAGGCCAAATCAAGAATAATAAGGAATGCATATTAGGAATCAAAATAATAATAAATACTACGTATATATTATAAATCAGATGACAAGAACAATAAATAATAGTTATTACATATTAGTCGTCGGATGAATAATGCTCATCTGAAGAATAATCAACTAAATCAAGTTCTTCATCAACATCCTCATTCGAGTCATCATCTCTATCTATAAATTCTTGTTCATCGCCATGGTTGGTAAATGAGTATTGTCAATGTGATCATTCGAATTTCTTCAATTTGTCCTTGGGTGACAAGACAAACGGTTCACTATCATCATTCATGCTCGTGTCAAGTGTACAGAATAACCTTTCACTCTCTTGAAAGAATTCATCCTCCTCCAAATTATCATCATCATCATCTAGGAAAACAGGTTGTGCTACTTCGTAATTGCTCCTTGGCTTAGTCTTCACAACAGCCCACCAATCTTTCATATCCTTAGTCATTGAAGGATATGGTACATAATAAACTTGCTCTACCTGTGATGCTAGGACAAATGGATCGTCAATGCATCCTTTGGATTTGTATTTGATATCAACCAAATTATGTTTACGATCCACTTTTACCCCTTGAAAAGGGTCAAACCAAGCACATTTAAACAATACGACAATGCAACGACCATCTTTAGAGTGGTATTCGAGCTCAAGACCTCTTCTAACGATCCATAATAATCAGTCTCGGAGACGGAAGAATAAGACCCTCTTACGCATGCACCACTATTGTGTGTAACCCGCCCTATACCATGTCGTTTAGTATGGAACTTGTAACCATTGACAAAAAATCCTTCGTGTAATTTAACATTGCGTAATGGTCCTCGTGCTAGACCTTTCAAATGTTCACAACTACCATCTAAGCTTTCAAAAACCTACATTAATAACAAAATTAACATTGTCAACTAAAA
This sequence comes from Chrysanthemum lavandulifolium, assembly GCA_022545495.1. Taxonomy (NCBI): domain Eukaryota; kingdom Viridiplantae; phylum Streptophyta; class Magnoliopsida; order Asterales; family Asteraceae; genus Chrysanthemum; species Chrysanthemum lavandulifolium. The sequence goes on from CM040240.1 coordinate 270,323,709, forward strand.
ATGTTTAAAACTTGTAGGTAATATAGTATTTAATATTAATATTTGTGCTTACATGCTCCTTGAAAAAGTGATGCTACATCAATAGAACAATCTCTTTCTCTAATCCAATTATCAAACAAGCTAACAAATAGAACTTTAAACTGTTATAATTATAACTTAGATATATGTGACACTAATAATAGTTTTGATATACCTTATGAATGGTTGAACCTCTTGACGCTAAGCAATACATAGGTATGAGCCTTGTGCCTCTCTGAAGGTGTTAAGAATGCTTCTCTTCCTTTCTTGTTAAATAGTCTACAAGATGGAACTTTAAATATGCTTAATTTTGAGTTTGTACTCGAAGAACTAGAAATATCAGGGGCATAATTCCGAGGGTCGAAATTCAGTCGTGTTTCTATTGTCGGATCAAGATACAGTGAGCATTGGGTGGATAGCTCATGTACGAGATAAGACTCAGAAATAGACCCCTCAACCTTTGATTTGTTTCAGACCGTTCTTTTCAATGAACCTAATTTCCTAAAAAAGTTATCGGAATATAAAAGTATTAGTAAATAGATAATAACAACAAAAGGATATTATAATCTAGAAAATATGGTACACTTACCTTTCATAGATATACATCCATCTATATTGCATAGGACCCCCGAGAATAGCTTCATTCGCCAAATGTATTACAAGGTGCTCCATTGAGTCAAAGAATCCAGGTGGAAAGACTTTCTCAAACTTGCAAATGGTAACAATTATACTTTCTCGCAACTTCTCTAAGTCTTGTATATGTAACACCTTTGAGCATATTGCACGAAAGAATGCGCACAACTCTGTTATCGCATCCCATATTGCATTTGGTATAAACCCTTTTAAGGCAATAGGAAGCAAGCGTTGCATGAACACATGACATTCATATCAGCGGGTAGCCTGAGTTTCTTTAGAGTCTTTTTTGTCTCGTATAAGTTTGCAACTAGTTTATTATCAGCGGTTAGCCAACTTTTGATAAAGGAGACTAGTTTATCAAAGGTCGATTCAGGAACATTACATTCCGACTTCCAATTCAACAAGGATGTGGCAGCTTGTAATTTTGACCAGTTTTGACAACCCTCATATAAAGGCTCATTATCAGCTTCCAACATGTCATAGAACTCTTGTGCAGATTTACTCGGATTTTGTTGTTCGAAGACATTTGAAGCATTAATGGATGGAAACGATGCATAAATGTTATCCAACACCATTTGTCTGCAACCAAAATTGGGGTTATCATCTCTACTTGGATTAAAAAATTGCCCAGTGTCTTCAAGGTTGTCCTTTGTTTCACCATGTGACAACCAAATTTTATAATCAGCTACAAAGCCATTCGTACACACATGATACTTAACTTCCTCTCTTGTCAAGTACGGTTTTAATTTGAATTTCGAACAAGGACATCTAATACGAAGAATTTGTTTACCGTCCACGGTTCTCTTCCTAACATTTCGTGTTTGAGAAAAGGCAAAGTCTAAAAATTATGTGTCTACTAAGTTGCACAAATCAAGATCTAATAAACCTTGACTGTTTGTCATTTGGTACATCCATCTTCTGTTAATTTTGCTTGACATACTAGACAACTACAACATAATAAAAAAGATATTGTAAGTAAAAAACAAACGCATCAACTATGTCAAAACAGTAAATAATAGTCAAATAAACAATAGTCAAATTTATTACCTGTGTTAATTTGTACCAGTTGAAAGAAACAAGAAAAAAAACATATATAACAACTATCACTCTTAGTTCGTAAATATGCAAGAAATAACAAGAAAAAAATATAAAAAAGTCAAATATATTACCCCTGATTATGAAGTAACCATCTATTGTTTTATAAATTACAGATCTAAAAGTTAGGTCAAAATTGGGTATAAACATATCAAAATTGTTCCAAAAGATATAAAGATAGAGCACAAATTTTCGGGAATGGAGTCGATTGAGAGCTGGAGGTCGGGCCAGGAGTGAGGAGGTCGGATTTTGTGGCAATGAAAAAGTGAGGTGGGTTTTGGGGGGAAAGGAGAAGATGAGTTGAAAATTTTCGGGAAAATGAAAAAGAATTGACTAATTTTGGGGGGATGAAATATTGAGAGTGGGTTTTTGGGGAAAAGGAATTTAGGGATGAAAATTATATGTTAAGTTATACTCCCTACGTCACACATTAATTGTCATATTTTAACTTTTGTAGTTTTTTTTTTTGTCAATTTTAACCTTAAATATTTTTGTTTGTATTATATAATACTTGATGAAAATTATACAAAAAAAAATACACTTAAAACTTAGTTCATTCATATATTTTGCATCAAGTATTATATAACACAAAAAGATATACTTAAAGTCAAAGTTAGAAAAGAAAGACTTTGAAAAGTCAAATAAGACAATTAATATGGGACGGAGGGAGTATTAAAATGTTATATTAGATAAGTTATTAGGAAATCCATGTGTGATAGTTAAAATTTACCTAGAGATTTCCTAGTTATTATTATTCATAAGAAATTCCTAAGAAATTCCAAGGAAATTCCAACGGATTAGCTAGGGCGAATATTTTGTCGCTAATTGGTAGGAAATCACTAAAAAAACGTCACTAATAACCTTGCACATAATTCGTAGGAAATTTGTAGGAATTCCCTAGGTAATTTCCTACGAAAGATTTCCCTAGGAAAAATTTGTCAGTGTTGCCTCTTTTTCTAGTAGTGGAAAAACCTTAAAAAGTATCCTTAATGGAACAGGGATCAATGAATATTTTATCTATTAACATTAGAGGCACCATGAAACGTTATAAACGTAATTGGGTCAAAGAGTTGTGTTATAAAAATGATGTTCATTACCTTGGAATTCAAGAATCAAAATTGACGCGTCTTGAGTTGTTTCGGCTTAAGAGTATGTGGGGGAATTATTCGGTTTGATTACGCCTATGGCTAGAGGAAGGTCGGGAGGGATTATCTCCATTTGGGATCCGGCTATGTTTATTAAGACTAATATTTGGTGCGATGATCACTACGTTATTGTGCAAGGTAAATGGACAAACTCTGATGATATGTATTTTATGATCAATATATATATGGCCCTCATGACACTCACACTAAGGCAACTTTATGGAATTCGTTACGTATGTTCATTCAGACTCATAAAGGTAAGTTTATGCTATTTGGAGATCTTAACAAGGTGAGAGATGACTCTGAGCGTTATGGCTCTACCTTTTCCCGATCAGAAGCAGACTGTTTTAATTCCTTCATTGAAGTGACATATCTAGTTGAAATGCCAATGGGTGGAAGGAGATTTACTTGGATGAATAAGTCAAGAACAAAAATGTGTAAACTTGATCGTTTTATATTGTCAGAGTCTATTCTAAACGAGACTCAAGATTTGAAGGCGACGGTGTTGGAAAGGGGCAAGTATGATCATAACCCTATTTTCCTACATATTGAAAAATCAGACTATGGTCCATACCCGTTTAAGTTCTTTCATTTGTGGTTGAAGCGGCCTTATTTTGACCCTCTGATTAAAAAGTCATAAAAGATTCGTCAACAATTACAACAACCCCGGGATCAAGACTCAAAAGTAGACTAAAGATGCTCAAAGAAAAGATTAAAGAATGGCACCATTCCACAAAACACATAAAACAATCTCAAGACCTAGCTCGCAGAAACTGGTGCGAGTGGCCTTCTGTGCTACTCATTAATAATTAATCTAGGTTAAATAACAGAATTTGATGATGTTAGAGCCCCCTTCAATAATAGGTCTGTATAAATGAAATTGACCAAAAATTGGATATGAACATAGTGTCAAATTCGGATCGAGAAGAAAGGATAAATCGATACAAGAATGAGGAGTTGGATCATATAGTGGTTTGGACCTTGATCAAAAGGCTCATGCTCGGTGGGATGCGGAAGGTGGCGAAAACACGAAATTTTTCATGGATTGATTAATCAACGAAGACGAAAACAATTGGTGAAAGGAAATTATGGTTGACGGATTATGGTACTTAAATCCTTCTCATGTGAAACAATATTTCTTTAATTTCTATAAAGAAAAGTTTCAAGATCTGGTTTCTAACGTAAATTTCACTGATATTCCTCAAATCATGCGTCTTACTGATAATGATCGTCTCCATTTAGACAAAGATGCATCATTGGAGGAAATTAAGAATGCGGTATGGGATTGTGGTAGTAGTAAAGCTCCAGGCCCAGATGGATTCTCGTTTCTGTTTCGTATTGGGATGTTTTGAAAGTTGATGTAGAGGAGTTTGTGTCAACCTTTCTTGCTTCAGGCCAAATGCCGGTGGGAGCTAATTCGGCTTTCATCACTCTTATCCCCAAGTTTCATAATCCTCTCCTCATTAATGATTATCGGACTATATCCTTGATTGGCTTACAATACAAAATATTAGCTAAACTTCTTGCTAATCGTCTAGCGGGAGCTATAGATAAAGTTGTAAGTCATGAATGGTCGGCGTTTATCTCAGGACGCTAAATTCTTAATGGTCCCCTTATGTTAAGTGAGCTAATTGATTGGTATAAAAGAAAAACAAGAAGCTGATGATCTTTAAGGTGGACTTTGAGAAAGCATATGATTCTGTAAGTTGGACGTATCTTGACTATATTTTACTACATTTTGGTTTTAGTGAAAAATGGAGAGGATGGATTCGGGCATGCTTACATTCGGCCAGGACTTCTATTCTTGTAAATGATAGTTCGACCAAAGAGTTCTCGATTAAGCGTGGTTTGAGACAAGGTGACACATTATCGACGTTCTTATTTATCCTCGTTATGTAGGGTCTCCATGTAGCTATTAAAGATGCATCCCAATCCTGGTTGATTAAAGGAGTAAGCGTGGGGAACTAAAATTTCAAATTTTCTCATTTATTCTATGCCGACAACGTGGTTATGGTCTCGGATTGGAGTACAAATGACATGGATAATATTATTCGAGTCTTACATATTTTCCATCTAGCATCGGGGCTTAAAATCAATATCAATAAGTCTTATGTGTACGGTGTCGGAGTTTCCACGGAAGAAATTGAAACTATGGCTAGTTTGGCGGGATGCTCTCTGGATGCTTTACCGTTTGATTACTTAGGTCTTCCAATTGGTGTGTATATGAATAAGGATTCGAGATGGAATATTTTGGTTGATCGGTTCAAAGCTAAACTCTCATCATGGAAATCTAATCTTTTATCGATTGGTGGTCGTCCAACGTTACTCAAAACGGTGTTGGGTAGTCTCGATATATATTACATGTCTATTTTTAAAGTTCCAGCGACAATTAATAAACTTTTAGAGAGTATTAAAGCTACATTTTTATGGGGTGGTGATAATTTTAAAAAAAAATGTGGCTTGGATAAAATGGGACCTCGTATTGGCATCCAAGGCTCATGGTGGTTTAGGTGTGGGTAGTTTAAAGTCGTTCAATTTAGCTCTTCTTCAAAAGTGGCGTTGAAGATTCTTGACTCAACCAAATGCCTTATGGGTGTCTCTAGTTAAAGCTATACATCGAGAAGACGGGGGATTAGACTCCGCTTATTGTGCTACGCAAGGTACATGGGCTAATGTGGTTGTTTCGTTTCATGATTTACACGTAAGTGATATTATTCCAAAGAGTACCATTCGGATAAAAGTAGGTTGTGGATCATAAGTTAGATTTTGGAAAGATTTTTGGATTGGAGACAATGCTCTGAATCATCGGTACAACAAATTATTAGGTTAGACGTTAATGAAGATTGTTATGCTAGGTAAAGATGTTTTTTTCTTTTGGAGAAACACGTAAACATATTGACAAGTGTATTCTTCCTATTATCGATTCAAGCACAAGATGGAACAATTTTCTTCCAAGGAAGATTAATGTTTTTATGTGGAGACTATCTTTGGACCGCCTTCCTCGCCGTTTCACTTTATCCATACGTGGTTTTGATATTGATTCAATTTTATGTCCAGTGTGTTTAGAGATGGCCGAAACTAAAGACCATATATGTTTTCTATACATGCGAGCTTGCTGCTGATGTATGGAGGTTAGTTCGATTTTGGTGCGATATTTCTAATTCTAATCTGAGTTCCATTGCAGAATGGTTAGCGTGGATCGATGGTTTAGCAGGAGCCTCTGTTAAAAAGGAGCGGATATACGTGATAGTTGCGACTACATCGTGGTATATTTGGAAGTTTCGAAATAATGTCATTTTTAACTCTCGGTCTATCAGGATAAGTGACATTTTTTATTACATACAATTGTATTCTTTTTCTTGGTTAAAATTTAGAGGGGCCAAAATGTTAAGTTGGCAAGATTGGTTACAAACTCCTTTGTAATTTTCTTCTAGTTTCTTGCTAGAAGTTGTGTTTTATATTTTTTCTTTGTTGTTGTTCAAAATAATAATTGAGTGTCAAGGTTAATCGGGACTGTTTTAGCCTTTAGGTGACAATTAGTGATAAATTTTGTATAAAATTACTTTATCGGTGTAAACTTTCTTTTTATTATTCGTAAAATAGTTAAGTATATATTAATCATCGAAAACTATAAATTTGTTACAAGTCAATCATCTTTAGCTAAGGACATTCCCATAACACCATTATGGTCAACAACTCAATCTTCAAAACCATAGTGATATGACCCAGCGAAGAAAAAAAAGTATCGTGATTAAACCCGTAAAACCCGACAAACCACATTGACCAATTATGTAATTAACACTAAAATTAAGAAGGATTGTGCTGGACTCATACTTTAGGCTTTGAACTAGCTACCCAAGTTGCTCACCAAATGCAAAATACTTCAGCACTTTTAATCTAAACAATCCTTGTCGTTACTATACATGACGTTTTTGTTCACGTAGGTTACTCTACTCGGTAAGTGAACAAAAGAAGATTAGATTAAGCTAAGTGACCAAACACGGTAACTATAATATCCTCTGTATGTGTTAGCGTGTACTAGCCGGGTACCACGCGTTGCGTGGCGGTACCGTGTGATTATACCTTTGGCGATAGCAAGGTTTTTCCGATGCATTACTTTTAAAGAAGGAAAAAGAATGTCCAATGATATTATTAATTGAAATTAGTTTGTTTTCTTACCTACGCATTTAGTAACATAATAAAAGCTTTTATAGCGGGGTGCCTACGCGATTATATGTTTTCATGATGCTAACTTAACACATGGCAATAACTTAATGGAACAACTTTACCGCACAATGTTGCTTTAAAAATGGCGACTTGCATCACGATGCAACGACGATCTGAAACGATGGCCAACGATATAGCTATTCGTTTAGGACGTGTAATATTATATGTCGTTTAAACATACAAGGTGTTTTCAATTAGCGGTTTTAGCACCATATAATGGTGTCTATATTGCTAAGTTGTGGTGGTAAATGGTGGTCATTTGCGTGGTCCAAAAAGGTGGTGTCAAATTTCTGACTACATAAAAGATTGGTTTCTAGATTCACTTAATGATTTGTAAATTTTATTTAGTGGGTGTTTTAAAAAAGAAATATAAGATACGATGATTTATGCGTTATTATTTTATACTATGTGATATATTAAGTGTATTTTTTATGTGAATGGTATTTTAATAATATTATTATTTAGTGGGTGTTTGAAAGATATAAATGATAAAATGATTTATGCATTATTGTTTTGTATTATTTGATATATTAATTGTACTTTTGAGTGATGGGGTATTTTAATTATATTATTAATGATTTGTAAATTTCATTAGTGAGTGTTTTAATGAAAAAGAAAAATTAGATGATTTGTGTATTATTGTTTTGTACCAAGTGCTATATTAATTGTATTTTTCAGTGAAAGTATTTTAATGATTTTATTAATTCTGACATTAATATACATGAATGTTACAAGTTAGATGATTTATGCATTATTGTTTTGTATCAAATGCTATATTAATTGTACTTTTGGTCACAAGTTTTGTGAGTTACTTTTATTAGAAATATTGTTTGTCTTAAAACATTTATGTTGGTCGTATGCTCCCAGAACAGGGTAAGATAATCAACTTCAGCAGAAACAAGCAACTAGTCAGCAGAAACAAATACCACCAGGTGGTTACCGGATATCACTTGGAATCGTGTGATCACTTTCCAAAGTAAACTATTTGACCCTAATGCCTGGGTTACACGAATATCTACTTGGGATACGACCAAATGCAGTTATAGAATTAGGCACAATTCAATAACCCTTTCGCTTAAAAGTGTTTAGTGTTTTCTGTGTGTATACTTCATGCATAATCAGATATCCTATTTATAGGATAATACTCTTGACTATTCCGATGGAATTATGAGTATTAATCGGCCCATTAATAGCCTCATAATTATCCCCATTATAGCCGTTAGTGGTTACATGACCAATTAAACGTGGTCATTATGCGATTGTAACCGCCACTTGAATAGGTCAAAGCCCGTTACAAGCGAGACTATCATCGGTATTTCATAGCACTATCGATGGATACACTTGTTTGATGGAAACACTTGATTCGATGGAAACATCGCTTGATGGGCTCATCGCCGATGGAAACATCGCTTATCGATGGAAACCACAAGCGATTTTCCACAAGCGATACTTTCCACAAGCACTACCAATACAAACCACTATTAGAGTCGGGTGTTCATGGACCTTATGGGTGTACACTCTGCACCTCCCAACCCATTACAAGGTGTGAACTAATCCCACAAGTGCACTAAATTTTCCAACAATCCTACCCAAATTTAGTTCACTTCCTTTGCATGAAAACTAACATCAAGCAAAACATGTGCATAAACGAAAATGTCCCGAGGATTGAATTTTCATCTTAGTAAATTACACGTTCAAATATTCGAGAATCGTGGTGTTCTAAGAATTGAACCCTTCAACCCATTTGAATACCGAAGATAAAATACACACAAGTTTTCAAACACTTAAAAGCTCCGACACTATACAAGCCATGTGTCCATATCCAAATTCATAAATGTTGTAAAAGCTAAAAGTCCAAAGCTTCACAGGCGGCAAAACTTCAACATTTACATAGGTGGTTCCTCTTTATTCATGCTCTGCCAAGCACTTTTCAAAGAAAATTAACCATTAAGTGAAGACTTCATCCTCCTTTCAAGCGAGTTCTCGAGCACAACCTTGGGATGTAAATAAAACATGTGCTCCAGTCCACCGAATGTTCGACTTTCCACATTGAACTCAGCTCCCAAGTTTCCTCGGGAGGAGTTGGGTGTCCTAGCATTCGATGACTAAGTTGGACTTAAACCCATCCCTTTAGCGGACTTTATAACCAAGTCTCTAGCCAAACCCTTCGTTAAGTGATCGGCTAAGTTCGCTGAGATCTAACAAACTCTATAGATACCACCCCATTCATGATAAGCTCACGAATCATGCTATGTCCGACACCTAAGTGTCTAGACTTACCATTGTACATTTGGCTATAAGCCTTAGCCAATGTAGTCGCACTATCACACCGAGATAGAAATAGGTGCTATAGGTTTAGGCCACAATGGAATCTCAAGAAGCAAGTTTTCAACCATTCAAATTCTTTACCAAAATTGCTAAAGCCACAAATTCATATTCCATTGTTGAGCGGGTGATGCAAGTTTGCTTCTTGGATGCCCAAGAAATTGCACCTCCACCAAGTAGGAATACCCAGCCACTGGTAGACGAATTGTCTTCAGTGTTACTGATCCAACTTGCATAAGTGTATCCTTCCAACACTGATGGGTAACCAGTATATGAGAGACTATAATCCATAGTTCTTGATTCGTCCTAAACTAGTCATCTTTATATTAGTCCACCATTTGATTGGTCAACCATAAAAGTCAAACTAATCTAGGACCAAAGACAATTAAAATCCATGGGAGTATAGAATTATATCCCCGGGTCGTTTAGTCCCAACGAGGTGTGTAAACTGTGTCTACAAATGTGTGTCTTTGAAATGATATAGAATATACAAAAAACAGAATCGATTGACTAACACTAGGAATGTGAATAGTAATAGCTCACACGCCTATGTCGTTAAAAACGTACAATCAGAAACCTAAAAACGTAAAAGATATACAAACGTACGTTTAACTTTAAATTAAACGTGAACGCATAAAAACAAATTGATTATAACTATAGTAGGGATTTGCATGTCTTAGCGACTTAAATGCAAATTAAATATAATTTAAATATTTAACTATAATTTACAAGTTTATATGAAAGTTAAGAAAACTTAAAAACTAAAACATGTATGTATATGTAATAATTACATAAACGTAACAAAATAAAACAGGAAAGAGATTAGAATAGATTATACTAAGGAAATTAAAACTTATAAAAATTTGAAGTCATTTTAATTCTATATTTACAATTGTTTAACGATTAAAATCTAAAACTTACGCTTACTAAATTTTATGTAAGCGTACAAAATAAAAACGTGAATTCAGTTCAATACAACTCCCACAAATGTGAAAATTATATTTTAGAATTCTAAAAGATAAGAAAATTATTAGAAAATTAAAATAAATTTTACACTATTAAATTAATTAATATAAATTAAAATGAATTAAATGTATTTAATAATGAATTAAATAATAAGAAAATCTAAAATTAACTTAAATAAATAAAATAAAGAATCAAAAATCTAAAATATATTAAAATGAATTTTAAAATTGAAAATGTATTTTACACAATTATTCTATTTATTATTAATTATTTACTATTATTAAGTATTAAAATCTATTATTGATTATTAAAAGTATTAAATGAATAAAGAAAAATCTGACACTTTTTACAAAATTCTACAATAAATAAAAGAAGCTAGGAAAAATATAAAAACTATATATTATTAATAAAAATAAGCTAATAAGCAAATAAGCTTCCAAGGAAAAGCTATCACTTAGCTTAAAAATGATTCTTTTTGGTTTTACTTTTTCTGAAACTAACTACATACTGATATTATACATATTTAATAAAAACAAAACTCATAGAATCTACAAATAAGCAAAACGTGGGCTTTTTACCCACACAGTTGAGTTTTTGGGCTCAAGTGGAGTAATAAGCTTGGTATAAGCTTTAAAAAGCTATACAGTGGAATGAAAAAGCAAAAGGTATTTATGTACAAGTATAATAGGTGTATATGAACAAAAATAAGCACTGAGAAGTGCTTATAAGCATGAGCTTATGGTTTAGTCAGTTTAGCCTTTTTGGGCTAAACTTGGATGGAATTGAGGCCTCTAAAGCCTGTAATAAGCTCCATACTAAAAAGTAAAGTATAAAATATATTTGTACAAGTATAATAGATAAGAATATACTGGCTTATGCACTGGAATTGACTTATAAGCTCAAAATAAGCAAATAAGCAATTCCCTGAGTATGATGGTATAGGCCTAAGTGTACAGGAAATGGGACAAACAAAAAGCATGTTGCAGCCCTAGTAAATGAGCTACAAGCTAGAAATTAAGCACTGGACTTGTTTACTGGTGGATAAGCTCTAAAAGGAACCAATTCACACAAGCTAAGTCCAACAGGTGAGCTTTTTGAGAGCTTATGAAATATAGTGATTAGGGTAAGGTATGCTGAGGATTCAACATAGCTTTTCATGGTGTGATAAGTTTAAGCTACTTGCAGCCTATGTAAATAAGCTACAAGGTGAGATTTAAGTGCAAAATCATAAAGTCGGGTTGCTAGGCTTCCTAAAAGCCAAGCCACACAGGCTTGTGATCACTAATGAGCTTGGTGTGAGCTTGTGGAAATGGTGTAATATCCTGATTGCTCAGGGTATGTTGTGAATGGGCAAACAACAAGTTCACACAACTTATCTAATAAGCTTCTAAATGCTCAACCAACACTGAGTATATTAAGTTGGATAGCTTGCCTATCATTAGGCCAAGAATCTCAAGCTCAAGCTCAATGGGGAGACTATTTATGAGCTTGTGAATCAACTCACCTTCACTGTTTGCTTCAGTGAAGGGAGTGTGGTGCACAAAAAAGGTGGGTTGTGAAAACTATCTAAATAAGCTAAAGACAGAAAAAGAAGCACATACATATCAAATATGCCACTAGGGCAACACAAATAAGCCAAGTTCACAAAATGGGGTCAAGTCATGAGACTTTGACAAGCTCATGAACTTGACAGCCCATTGGTGACACATGGCAAAACTAGTGTATATAAGCACAGATTTAAGCTAGAAATAAGCTGAACTAAAAATTAACAAAAATCATACAACAAGACAAGCAGCTAAACTAAAACATACTATAAGGACAAGTTCTAAAACTAAGTATTAAAAGCTACACAAAATTATCTATTTAATTCAAAAACACAAAATCTGAAATTTTGACTTTTTAAGTTTATGATCAAAGTTGACTTTGATCAACTTTGATCTGAATTTAACAACTAATTATGATAAAATATGATACAATAACATGAAATAAATAAGTAAGAACAACTATTAAACACATTAACAAGATTTTAGGTTGTGACAACTTCAAAATACTCATAATGAAACAGTCAAGTGTCATTTTGACTATTTACCATGCTATACTCTTAAGTTAATGTTTCACCGAGTCACTTTAGTCATATAAGGCATACATCAAACAAGAAAAACACCATACATAGCACAGAATACGATCATCTACCACAACCAAACAACCCTTTAATGGAATTTAATTAAGCTTTTCATTACATAGACCGAGTAAACCAATTTTATCAAATCCACAAAGCTTTCATCCGTTAAATTAGGACCTTTAAAGCTTAAACAAGTAGTCACACAAGGTTTAAACCATGATTATCAAAAATCAAGCATATGAGATAGTCAAAATGGAAATTTAAGCATAACCAAATTCCAAAACATAACAAACTTATATTAAGCTATAATATCACCAAACAATAACAAAGGAACATGAAAACTTAAAATCAAAGCATTAAAAGTAATGAAACAAGAAATGGTAAAATGGTAAAATGGAACTCACAAGTGATCAAGGTGAAAATTAGTACCAAGGTTCGAAACTACTCCTAGCTTAGTGTCAATAAGCTAGAAACCGAAAAACCATCCAGCTTAGCTTCTAATCATCCCCAGAACTGCTTATTGGACCACAGTTGACTTTCATTGACTTATTTTGATTTTTTAGTACTTTTCTGAATTTAAAGACTAAAACTTGTTTAAATGAATCTAAAAGTCTTAAAACTTTTGTCAAGAGCTTATAAGAGCTATAGAATCCAATAAAACAACTAATTAACTTGAAACAAAAGAACATGAAAATTAAAGTAAATTAAGCAAATCATGAAACTTGAAAATAACTAGAAATTAAACTGGGAATAACAATTCATTACACTAATTTGAGGAAGCTTACAACATTAAAACATTAAAAGACATGAAATTTAAAGAAAGCTTTTAAAAATTACACTAACGACCAATGGCTAATCCAAAAGTGCTTCTTCTCTAGCCTCTCCTCTGCTTTTTATAATCATTTCAACTCCTTGTCGACATCTCGAGTGTTTCCCACCACTTCCGACCATTGGATTCAACCAACTCATCTTATCCGTCCAAGTGGATTTTGGCGCCAAAAGTCACATAGCGGTACAAGCGCTTTTGGGTTGAGTGAAGTGGAGGAGGGCATTAAATGATTTTGTAGTTTATGTGAGGTGGAGGGACATGGAGAGGAAAAGGGTGAGTGGGGATGGGTTTTGGAGTGTTGCGGGGTGTCAGTGGGAAGAAAGAAAAGGCGGGTAAAAGGGTTGATGGTGGGTTTAACCAAGGCTTGGATTATTATAGAAGGGGGGTCAAAATGAAGGGTCCAATTGGATAGGCAGGGGTCACAATAGGTTTTGACAAGGGACCAAAGGGTGTAAAGGGTTAAATACACAAGGACCTATTTGCAATTTCTGAAAATCAAGGGACCAATACTGCCAAATCTGCAAAGTTGCTCCAAGGGACTAAAAGTGACAAGTTTTAATAATACAGGGACCAAACTTGACATTTTCAAATTTCCAAGGGCTATTTTTGACAATTTTCAAACTTGAGGGACCAAAGTTGTAATTTTGCAAATTTTAAACTTTGAAGGGTTTGTTTTAACAACTTTTGAATCCCATGGACCTTAAATGACATTTTCTTTATTTTGATATACCGTGGACTGTTTTTGACAACTTTTGAAACTTGGGGACTAAAGCGCCAATTTTGCAAACTTGATACGTTTTTCATCCGATTTTGATATTTTGCATTTGAAACACATAAAACACTGATTTGTGATATATTCATCATTTTGATGCATTTTTAAGTGTTTTCGGATGATTTTGCGTTTAGATTGTACAAAATGATGAGTATTTAGACACTCATCAATCCCACACTAAGATATTGCTAGTCCCTAGCAATGATTTAGATCTTTAATGGATTTTAAAACTCTTTACCAAAAGCCATTACTCGGAGTAGCCAAATGTTTCGAGTTCAAGTAAGAACCTTGGTACAACGATAACCAAATGATTTTGAGCAAATCATAAGTCATAAACGGATTTGATTTGTCTTTACCGTGCCGTTTGCTCGGACTAGCCAACTCTTAGATAAATTATCGAATTATCTTTGGTGAGCTGATTACCAATTATGGATTTTCCACTGCCTTTACCACAAGCCATAATCTTGCGGGCTAGCCAACTCTTCACTTTTTAGGATATGGTGAGCTGAATACCATACAATTTTGGGCAAATTGCAAGCCATAAACGGATTTGAGAAATCTTTACCAAGAGCCGTTTGCTCCTGGATTAGCCAATCCTTTTGTGTGTTAGACATGGTGGACTGATTACCATTTGTTGTGTTTGGTACATAGTACTTCCACTAAATAAAAATTTTAAAATTTTGCCATTTTGGGGAAAAAGGGACTAAAAGGTACATTTATGATCAAATTCGCTGAATTTCCCCACACTTAGAAATGAATATTGTCCTCAATATTCAAAGTCCCGGCTATTATGCCGAATCCTTGAACGTAAGAAGATAACATTACTAGCTAAGTGTAGAAACACAACAATTATTCTCTTTTTTAATATTTACAATTTCCATTCATTTTTTAGATCTATATACAACATGTGGGACATCCCCCCCACACTAAGGTGGTACACACGGGTGAAAACCCATGTTTAGCTACTGTTTTTGATTACCGAGTCGCTAGCTTGACTCGACCCCGAATTAAATGGTTCATGGGGAAATGATTGGACGAGAAATTGGAGTGGGGTTACCACTCACAGAATTATGAATATTAAGGTAAGGAGAATATTTATGGTTTTTGATTTTATAATATAAACAGAAAAGGGAAAATGTTTTTGTATTTTTATCTTTTATATATATAGAAAGAAAAGGAAAATATTTTTGTGTTTTATATTGTTTTTAGAATGAAAATATGATATTATATATATTATATACAAGGGATAAATATAAAACACAAGTACGTTATAAGCAACACACCTCCCCGGCAGCGGCGCCAAAATTTGATCCGTCCTAAACTAGTCAAGTTTTATCATTAGTCCACCACTTGTGAATGGTCAACCATAAAAACTTAAAACTAATCTAGGACACAAACTCAATGAAGATCCATGGGAGTATAGAATGAATTCCGGTCGTTAAGTCCCAACGAGGTGTGTAAACTGTAATACAACGATCGTGTCTTGGAATGATATAGAATATACAAAAAAAGAGAATCGATTGACTAACACTAGGAATGTGAATAGTAATAGCTCATCACGCCTATGTCGTTAAAAACGCATAATCGAAACCTAAAACGTAAAGATATACAAACGTCGTTTAACTTTAAATTAAACGTGAACGCATAAAAACAAATTGATTATAACTATAGTAGGGATTTGCATGTCTTAGCGACTTAAATGCAAATTAAATATAATTAAAATATTTAACTATAATTTACAAGTTTATACGAAAGTTAAGAAAACTTAAAAACTAAAACATGTATGTATATGTAATAATTACATAAACGTAACAAAATAAAACAGGAAAGAGATTAGAATAGATTATACTAAGGAAATTAAAACTTATAAAAATTTGAAGTCATTTTAATTCTATATTTACAATTGTTTAACGATTAAAATCTAAAAACATACGTTTACTGAATTTTATGTAAGCGTACAAAATAAAAACGTGAATTCAGTCCAATACAACTCCCACAAATGTGAAAATTATATTTTAGAATTCTAAAAGATAAGAAAATTATTAGAAAATTAAAATAAATTTTACACTATTAAATTAATTAATATAAATTAAAATGAATTAAATGTATTTAATAATGAATTAAATAATAAGAAAATCTAAAATTAACTTAAATAAATAAAATAAAGAATCAAAAATCTAAAATATATTAAAATGAATTTTAAAATTGAAAATGTATTTTTACACAATTATTCTATTTATTATTAATTATTTACTATTATTAAGTATTAAAATCTATTATTGATTATTAAAAGTATTAAATGAATAAAGAAAAATCAAACTTTTACAAAATTCTACAATAAATAAAAGAAGCTAGGAAAAATATAAAACTATATGTTATTAATAAAATAAGCTAATAAGCAAATAAGCTTCCAAGTAAAAGCTTTCACTTAGCTTAAAATGATTCTTTTGGTTTTACTTTTTCTCGAAACTAACTACATACGATATTATACATATTTAATAAAAACAAAACTCATAGAATCTACAAATAAGCCAAACTTGGGCTTTTTACCCACACAGTTGAGTTTTTGGGCTCAAGTGGAGTAATAAGCTTGGTATAAGCTTTAAAAAGCTATACAGTGGAATAAAAAAGCAAAAGGTATTTATGTACAAGTATAATAGGTGTATATGAACAAAAATAAGCACTAAGAAGTGCTTATAAGCATGAGCTTATGGTTTAGTCAGTTTAGCCTTTTTGGGCTAAACTTGGATGGAATTGAGGCCTCTAAAGCCTGTAATAAGCTCCATACTAAAAGTAAAGTATAAAATATATTTGTACAAGTATAATAGATAAGAATATATCGCTTATGCATTGGAATTGACTTATAAGCTCAAAATAAGCAAATAAGCAATTCCACGAGTATGATGGTATAGGCCTAAGTGTGTGAAATGGGACAAACAAAAGCATGTTGCAACCTAGTAAATGAGCTACAAGCTAGAAATTAAGCACTGGACTTTGTTTACTGGTGGATAAGCTCTAAAAGGAACCAATTCACACAAGCTAAGTCCAACAGGTGAGCTTTTTGAGAGCTTATGAAATATAGTGATTAGGGTAAGGTATGCTGAGGATTCAACATAGCTTTTCATGGTGTGATAAGTTTAAGCTACTTGCAGCCTATGTAAATAAGCTACAAGGTGAGATTTAAGTGCAAAATCATAAAGCTGGGTTGCTAGGCTTCCTAAAAAGCCAAGCCACACAGGCTTGTGATCACTAATGAGCTTGGTGTGAGCTTGTGGAAATGGTGTAATATCCTGATTGCTCAGGGGTATGTTGTGAATGGGCAAACAACAAGTTCACACAACTTATCTAATAAGCTTCTAAATGCTCAACCAACATTGAGTATATTAAGTTGGATAGCTTGCCTATCATTAGGCCAAGAATCTCAAGCTCAAGCTCAATGGGGAGACTATTTATGAGCTTGTGAAATCAACTCACCTTCACCGCTTGCTTCAAAGGAAGGGAGTGAATGCAAAAAAGGTGGGTTGCGAAAACTATCTAAATAAGCTAAAGACAGAAAAAGAAGCACATACATATCAAATATGCCACTAGGGCAACACAAATAAGCCAAGTTCACAAAATGGGGTCAAGTCATGAGACTTTGACAAGCTCATGAACTTGACATCCCATTGGTGACACAGGGCAAAAACTAGTGTATATAAGCACAGATTTAAGCTAGAAATAAGCTGAACTAAAATTAACAAAAATCATACAACAAGACAAGCAGCTAAACTAAAACATACTATAAGGACAAGTTCTAAAACTAAGTATTAAAAGCTACACATAATTATCTATTTAATTCAAAAACACAAAATCTGAAATTTTGACTTTTTAAGTTTATGATCAAAGTTGACTTTGATCAACTTTGATCTGAATTTAACAACTAATTATGATATAATATGATACAATAACATGAAATAAATAAGTAAGAACAACTATTAAACACATTAACAAGATTTTAGGTTGTGACAACTTCAAAATACTCATAATGAAACGATCAAGTGTGATTTTGACTATTTACCATGCTATACTCTTAAGTTAATGTTTCACCGAGTCACTTTAGTCATATAAGGCATACATCAAACAAGAAAAACACCATACATAGCACAGAACACGGATCATCTACCACAACCAAACAACCCTTTAATGGAATTTAATTAAGCTTTTCATTACATAGGACCGAGTAAACCAATTTTATCAAATCCACAAAGCTTTCATCATTAAATTAGGACCTTTAAAGCTTAAACAAGTAGTCACACAAGGTTTAAACCATGATTATCAAAAATCAAGCATATGAGACAGTCAAAATGGAAATTTAAGCATAACCAAATTCCAAAACATAACAAACTTATATTAAGCTATAATATCACCAAACAATAACAAAGGAACATGAAAACTTAAAAATCAAAGCATTAAAAGTAATGAAACAGTAAATGGTAAAAATGGTAAAAATGGAACTCACAAGTGATCAAGGTGAAAATTGAGTACCAAGGTTCAGAAACTACTCCTAGCTTAGTGTCAATAAGCTAGAAACCAGAAAAACCATCCAGCTTAGCTTCTAATCATCCCCAGAACTGCTTATTGGACCACAGTTGACTTTCATTGACTTATTTTGATTTTTTAGTACTTTTCTGAATTTAAAGACTAAAACTTGTTTAAATGAATCTAAAAGTCTTAAAACTTTTGTCAAGAGCTTATGAGAGCTATAGAATCCAATAAAACAACTAATTAACTTGAAACAAAAGAACATGAAAAATTAAAGTAAATTAAGCAAATCATGAAACTTGAAAATAACTAGAAATTAAACGGGAATAACAATTCATTACACTAATTTGAGGAGGAAACATTAAAACATTAAAAGACATTAAAACATTAAAAGACATGAAATTTAAAGAAAGCTTTTAAAAATTACACTAACGACCAATGGCTAATCCAAAGGTGCTTCTTCTCTTGCCTCTCCTCTGCTTTTTATAATCATTTCAACTCCTTGTCGACATCTGAGTGTTTCCCACCACTTCTCAGCCATTGGATTCAACCAACTCATCTTATCCGTCCAAGTGGATTTTGGCGCCAAAAGTCACATAGCAGGTACAAGCAGTTTTGGGTTGAGTGAAGTGGAGGAGGGGCATTAAATGATTTTTGTAGTTTAGGTGAGGTGGAGGGGACATGGAGAGGAAAAGGGTGAGCTGGGGGGATGGGTTTTGGAGTGTTGCAGGGTGTCAAGTGGGGAAGAAAGAAAAGGCGGGTAAAAGGGTTGACTGGTGGGTTTGACTAAGTGGATTATTATAGAAGGGGGGTCAAAATGAAGGGTCCAATTGGATAGGCAGGGGTCACAATAGGTTTTGACAAGGGACCAAAGGGTGTAAAGGGTTAAATACACAAGGACCTATTTGCAATTTCTGAAAATCAAGGGACCATGGTCGCCAAATCTATCAAAGTTGCTCTAAGGGACTAAAAGTGACAAGTTTTAATAATACAAGGACCAAACTTGACATTTTCAAATTTCCAAGGGCTATTTTGACAATTTTCAAACTTGAGGACCAAAGTTGTAATTTTGAAAATTTTACACTTTGAAGGGTTTGTTTTAACAACTTTTGAATGCCATGGACCTTAAATGACATTTTCTTTATTTTGATATACCGTGGACTGCTTTTGACAACTTTTGAAACTTGGGGACTAAAGCGCCAATTTTGCAAACTTGATCGTTTTTCATCGATTTTGATATTTTTGCATTTGAAACACATAAAACACGATTTGTGATATATTCATCATTTTGATGCATTTTTAAGTGTTTTCGGATGATTTTGCGCTTTAGATTGTACAAAATGATGAGTATTTAGACACTCATCCCAAAGATCAACATGTCATCAACATATAGACAAATGATGACTCCTTTACCGATTCATCAAATTTGCTATATACACATTTGTCGACTTGGTTAAGAACATAACCACTAGACAAAACCACTTCATCAAATTTTTGATGCCATTGCTTAGGTGCCCGCTTGATCCATAAAGAGACTTAATCGGTTTACACCTTGTTTTCATTGCGGGCATGATGAAGCCACGAGGTTGGTTCATATAAACCTCCTCTTCCAATTCACCATTCAAGAAAGTCGTCTTCACATCCATCGATGAATAATCAAATTGTGAATAGATGCCATAGCAATCGGCCATCTTATAGTGCGATATGAGCCACGGGGCATAAGTATCAAAATAGTCTATCCACGACTTTTGTTTAAAGCCACGAATAACTAATCTAGCCTTGAACTTTTCAATAGTTCCATCTACCTTCATTTTCCTTTTGAAAATCCATTTGCAACCCGAGGTTTGCAACTGGTGATAGATCGCCCAACACCAGTGTTGTTGCCCATGATGGAATCCATCTCATCATTGATTGCTTCTTTCCGAAGGCAATATCCGGGACTTCATTGCTTCTTCAAATGTCTTGGGATCATCCTCAACAATGAAGAAATAGGAATATTGGTGCGAGACCTCATACAGGTTCCTTCAACTAAGTATAGTTGAAACTCGGGTCCAAATGACTTTGGAGTCTCGACCCTTTTGCTCTTCCCGAGCACGAGTTCGATTCTTGAACCATAACCTCATCGGGACCACGATGGTTCATCATCAAGGACCTCGATACACCGGTGTCATGAGTTCCATTAGGAATCCTCGACTTGGTCTAGGGGCCGATGTGAATCTATTCTCATCAAAAGTTGCATCCCTTGATTCAATTATTAAGTTAATCGAAACATATTCATTAGGTTCAATAACATAGAACCTAAAAGCCTTGGAATGCTCGGCATATCCAACAAAGATGCGATCAATGCCTCTTTCACCCAAAGTCTTTTGCTTTGGATCGTGAGTCTTACAACGACCCTACAACCCTGGACCCTAAGATAGTTCAGTTGGGTTTCCTTTTAGTCCGAGTTCATAAGGGGTAACCTTGTTCCTTTTGTTGGGAACCCTATTTAATAAATAGCAAGTCGTTAACATAGCTTCACCCAAGAACCCTTGACTCGATCCTGAATAGGACAATATGGAATTAACCATCTCCTTCGAACCTGTTCTTCCTTTCGAAATGCCATTTCTTTGAGGAGTGTAAGGCGATCGTTTCATGGATTATACCAACAGACTGAAAATACAGAGTATCCATGTACTCACCTCCCCTATCAGTCCTTAATCTTTTGATCAATGACCCAAGTTGTAATTCAACTTCAGTTTTAAACACTTTGAATTTATCCAATGCTTCATCCTTGGAATGTAACATATAAACATAACAAAACCTAGAAGCATCATCAATAAATGTCACAAAGTACTTCTTGTTCCCCAAAGAGGGAGTGGCATGTAAATCACACAGATCACTGTGTATAAGCTCCAAGAGATTAGTCTCACGACTAACACCCTGAAAAGGTTTCTTGGTAATCTTGGTCAACATGCAAGTTTTACACTTTTCAGTGTCCATGTCAAAGGCTGGGATCAACCCATCCTTAGACATATCTTGCAACCTTTTATAATGAACATGACCAAGTCTAGCATGCCAAAGGGTAGAGACAGTCTGGTCAGTGGTGGTCACACAGGCTGAATTTACACCATCAGTGGAAATGAATACACTATCAGTGGAAATATTAAGCCTGAACATTTGATTACATAAATAACCAAAACCAATAAAAACACCATGCTTAGAAAGCACAAATTTATCAGACTCAATAACTTGTTTATAACCATGATTATTCAAAATACTACTTGAAACCAAGTTCTTCCTGATATCAGGAACATGAATAACATCAAACAAAGTTACAATCTTTCTGAACTAAACCTAAGATCTACACAACAACGACCATGCACCAAGGTCATTGACTCATTTCCCATGTGAAGAATAGAACCATCATTCGGTGACTCATAAGTCTTGAACCAAATTCTATCTTTACACACATGAGCAGTTGCACGAGTCAACCCACCACGCAACATCATCATCCCGCACATAATGAGATTCGATACATATGTAACATAATAAATCGAAAAGACTTATTAACCATATTCGACCTTTCGGTGAGTTGGAAGAACCACCACTCCTCGAACCATTAGTGCGATCCATTGGCTTTACCACCAATTTAACACCTTGCAGTCCCTTTTAATGTGACCGGTCTTGCCACATTTCCGACAAGTAGGTGTTGCCTTCTTGTTAGGATCCGCCTTGTGTTATCATGATATTTGTGTTTGCCTTTGTTGTCATTGTACACGGTGGAGTTGTTATGCTATACCATATTGACAACAGATGGTCCATAGCATTGCTACTCTTTGGCTTGTCATTATCCTCGCACCGAGAGAATCCTCAATGCGCAGATGACCGCCAACTCAACCGAGTTAATTCCTCTTTCTTATGTTTCAAGATATGCTTGATATCTTTCCAATAAGGAGGAAGTTTATCAATAACACAAGAGACCGAAATAGCCTCATCCATGTGCATATTGTGTTGTGTAAACCTTCCAAGTATTCCAAGAAGTTCATTGTATTGTTCCATAACGGTCTTGAATCGGTCATTTTGTAATTTGTGAAATTACTAACAAGGAACTTCTTACTTGATGCATCCTCACCATATATTTGGCATCCAAGGAATCCACAGTTCTTTGAAAGATTCGAGTTCGATAAATATCAAACAAAGAATCGGACATACCATTCGAATAAGACCTCTGATATGTAGTCATCATTCTCCCACTTGCTCCTCCTCCCGATCCGCTCAACCGTAGCATCATCCCCATCATCGAAATTGGAGTAGTCGGCACATAGACCACACTCATGCATGACAAAGAAGAAATGCATCTTCTTCACCTCCTAAAGTCCACCCTTCAAACTTATCCACTTTAGCAAAGTTTGAAGCCATATGTTTCATTGCGTTATTGCCATTGATTATCACAAAATAGTTTACTTTGATTGTTGGTCGTGTGCTCCCGAGCAGGTAAGATAATCAACTTCAGCAGAAACAAGCAACTAGTCGTGAAAACAAATACCACTAGGTGGTTACTGGATATCACTTGGAATCGTGTGATCACTTTCCAAAGTAAACTATTCGACCCTAATACCAGGTTACACAAATATCTACTTGGGATAAGACCAAATGCGTTATAGAATTAGGCACAATTCAATAACCCTTTCGCTTAGAAGTGTTTAGTGTTTTACGTGTATATACTCATGCATAATCAGATATCCTATTTATAGGATAATACTCTTGACTATTCCAATGGAATTATGAGTATTAATCGCCCATTAATAGCCTCATAATTATCCCCATTATAGCCGTTAGTGGTTACATGACCAATTAAACATGGTCATTATGCGCTTGTAATCGCCACTTGAATAGGTCAAAGCCCGTTACAAGCGATACTATCATCGGTACTTTCATAGCACTATCGGTGGATACAATCATTTCAAGAGAAACATCGATTCGATGGAAACATCGCTATCGATGGAAACCACAAGCGGTACTTTCCACAAGCACTACCAATACAAACCACTATTAGAGTCAGGGTGTTCATGGACCTTATGGGTGTACACTCCGTACCTCCTAACCCATTACAAGATGTGAACTAATCCCACAAGTGCACTAAATTTTCCAACATTTTAAGACTTCTATATTTAGAATGTCCTAAATACTTTATATAGATAATTGTAATAACATGTGGTACTTGCAAAACATGAACCTTTTATGACGAGTTTATTTTATAACCCCAAGCGCATTGAACATAAATGGTAACACTTAGGTTCCAAAACAAAGGGAAGACGGATGGATGGATGATAAGAGACCGATTAGAGATGATCAATCTCCCAAGAAGTAGATACGAGACGAGATGGATAAGGCCCTTTGAGCGGGTAAGACTCCAAGAATACTAGAGAGAAACTAAGACTTTAATCATTTTTCTTCTTCAATACAAGACATAAGGATTACATATAAATAGGACTAATAAGAAGCAGTTATCTAAGAACAATAACTAGTTGTACGTGACCCACTACTCTACTATTCTAAAAACTAAACACATGCATGCATGAGCTACCCTAAAAACATGAAACATCTTGACTACTTCTCTACCTTATATCTGTCAAATAACCACTTCTTTCAAAACTAAAAGATTGTTATTGTTAACAATTTTCTAAGCTACATTTAAAAACGAAACATGGGTGCGTATCAATGGAGATTCAAGTGTGGAAATTTAACTAAGCTTATGAAAAAATTCCTTTCTATTGATATGAAATTTACAAGTCATGAAGGACCTATGCTTGGCCTCATTATATGTGGCCTTGAATTCCGACCAGAGCGATACTTCAAAATTCATACAAAATACCTTATATTTCTATAGACCATCAATTATTAGTAGTCTTGTAATTTATATATGGTAGACTTTATTAACACTTTATGTTTTAACTTAAAGTTAGTTGCAAGTCTCGCAATCAATTTTATATTGTCCTTTTTCATATTTTATTCATTATATTGGCCATGTAATCATAACACTCTAACTTTCGTCAAGCCTATAATGTTTCATGTCAAAATGAGTGTAAAGAGTAGAGTTTAATGTTGCGATAGAAATTTCGTTGAGTATGCAAGAAGAGTTTAGTAAACTTTTTCAATATAGAAAAAACAAACAAATTCAAATGTCATTTTTTATCATGATAAGCATCAATGAAAGTCACGATGTATTTTTTAATGAAGTCACGATGTATTTTTTAATGAAGTTGTCATAAATGCTTAATTTTATAAACAAATCTATGATCAATTAAATACAACACTAAAACTTTCAACATGTTTAGGGAAGAACTTGATTTTCTTGTAAATTCAAGTACATCAACAATTGAAACTTTTAGATAAAGTATGTGGTTGATCGAATAAATTCTAAAGAGGCTTGCCACTGGTGAACTTACTATTCTTCACAACTTTCATAAGATACAAAGCTTCTCAAGTTGCTAATTGTTTATCCTTTCATGAATCACTAAAGAAATATGATCTTTACAAATGACAAAAAAGTAATAATAAAACTAAAACTAAAACTATTTACATCTAATTATTGACACATGTAATGAATATTTAACATAAATATTGTGTAGCTAGGTGGCCAATATTCTAGTATTAATTTAGTTATTAACAATTG
The DNA here is from genome assembly GCA_022545495.1 of Chrysanthemum lavandulifolium. NCBI lineage: Eukaryota > Viridiplantae > Streptophyta > Magnoliopsida > Asterales > Asteraceae > Chrysanthemum > Chrysanthemum lavandulifolium. The sequence continues at coordinate 270,349,023 of CM040240.1, forward strand.
GTTAAAGAGACATGTTCACATGTTATTGTATTTGCCGACTTTAATAGTTTCTTACAATCATAAGCAACTTGTTGGAAATAAGTATTTTTTTTTGCCAAAGTGTCTTTTTTTCCTTTCTTGACAGACAATATAATTTTATAACATTAAGACTAGTAAGATGCTAGGAATTACAGCAATCTCGATGAACATAGATCACAACGACCCTCACAACTACAACAATCATAAACATGACTGATTAGATCAATCTAGTATAATATTTCTCAAAAGCAACACAAACGGTTAGGTTTGAGTCCCCGGATCGTTCCAAACGAAGGATGAATGGAGTTTGTAACCCGCATCGCGATAACGTGATTTCGAATGGGAAAAAGGGAGAATAATGGGTTTTATGCTAAAATGATAATCATAAACTTAAAACAACACAAATAGGCATGTAAAATATTAAAACTAAGCATTTAAAACCTAAAGCATAATAGAAACCTAAAAGCAGCGCTCGGAGAAAACCCGAGCCTAAAGCGTAAAATTTATGAAATAACGACCCTAGGAATATAAATCTAATTTTCCTAAATGCAAATGATAAAATAAGATTTTATAAAAAGCGAAATAATTTTTGACTTTTTAATTAATTATTATGAATTAAAAACTAGTTTTAAGAAAGTAAATGATTAAAAATATTAAAACTAATTGAAAAATACAAAACTTTTATAGAAATTACCTTGCACTAAACAAAACATGAGAAAATACAAACTGTGAAAAATAAGCATTTGATAAGCAGAAATAAGCTAATTCAGTTTAAAAGGCTTATAAAGAGAAAATAGTTTAAGTGATTTAATTGTGCAAATCATAACGTGAAAAGACCCAAGGGCGCAGTGGTTAAGGTGTGTGTTTGTTGTGTCACTTTTTGCTAATTTTTTTATTTTTGATTTTTCTCTTGAAACCACTTAATAATAAGCTAATCTAAGGAACTTTTTGCAAAACCAATTTATCAACAACACATAAATAAGCATAATCAAACTAAAGAAACTAACATAACAGGAGTTAAAAGCTTAAACACTCAACTAGGGATGATAAAATTGATAAAGCTCAAACAAGAATAAGCTATAAGCTACTTATGCATCTCATTAGGCTAATGAAAACTAGGGAAACATAAAAAAGCTGGGGAATCTATGGAATAAGCAATGGCAGAAAGTTAAGGAAAATGGGAAAATAAGCTAGTGCAAGTCTGATATATGAAGAGAAATAAAGGCTGTTTGGAGGAATAACATAGGGAAATATAAAAGCTAAACTTAAATAAGCTAATAAAGCTTAAAACAACCTAAATTCTCTAAACTGTACCTAAAATCCTATCCTAATAAGCTAATTTACTGAATCAAAACAATAAGCACTAATCAAACTTGTTGTTGGGACAGTAGCCTAAGGGGACTATTTGCAGCTTAATTGGGCTCCTAAATAAGCACTATTAATTCTAAAATGGAAAAACAGCTAAAGCTCATATGATAAGGTATCTACAAACCAAAAATCAAGCCATTTCATCAAAGGACTAAGCAGATAAGCAGCTGATAAATAACTATATTGGACAGAAAGGGTGACAGCATACAGAAGAAATAGGCATACTAGGGACTTTGAAGCTGAAAATTAAGCTATAGAGCTTAACAGAATAAGGTATAAAAACTGATAACAGATGTTCACAAGTGACTAATTAACTAAGAAAGCAACTTTTTAATAATTCATTAATTATGAAAGAAGTTTGAGCAAAGAAATTGACTGAGGAAAAAGGGCAGTTAGAAGTTTGACAGAAATGAATGAAATAGTTTTAAAACTTCACGACAACTACTCTAAAACTGGAACTACTACTCAATTGACATAAGAACTACTGAATGAACATATTTTCAACAGATTTGAAAGGACCTCAAAACTCATTTAGACACCAAAACTTAGTTAGAGCCAAACACTCCTTTATACTTTCAAAAACAGATTTTAAAACATCTTAAACATAAAACTCAGATTATTTTAACTAGAAATGACTTGTAATGACTTAAAAAACTTAACTAAACAGATTTTAAATGAAAATTAAGCTGAGATTATGCTAGGATCAAAGTTTGACTTTAGTTTGACCTTTTTGAATAAATTGAAATTAAAACAAGTTAAAGCAGATATAAGCTCACATAAGCTATGACAGGCTCACATAGCAGTTTGAAACAGATTTAAAATTTGACAATAAATTCAAATGAAGAAAATAACTTGCATTAAAAGTGAGATTACAAAGTTGAGATAAAGAACAATAATTAAACTAAAAACAGGAAATATAAATTGGTAACAACTCTTCTAAAAGCTCAGGATACTTGAATCTCTACCCTTGATTGCTGGGTTTGACTGGGAGATTTATTTGCTTTGACCGGGTCATGAAATGGTATAAAAAAAACGGGTATGGGGTAATATTACTTGAGGTGGGATTGGGTATGGGCCAATGGGAAATAAGGTATTAGTGAAATAGATTTGGGTAAATTGGACTTGTGATATCCGGATATGAATAAGCAAAATAGGATAGTTTTAAGGCTTAGGTAAATAATAAGGACCAATCATGTAAATTTCAAAGTTCAAGGACTTAAGTGTACATTGGGTAAAATGAGAGGTGAAAAGGTAATTTGGGTAAAGTTGGGGTAAAATGCGATAAAATGGTATAATGAAGGGGTAAAAGGTAAAAATAGGTAAATGGAGGGTGAGTTTTGTAATTTTTGATAAATTGAGGGTGTTTTGTGTAAATGTGGTAAAGGTGAGGGTGACAATGTGAAAATTCCCAAACATGATCCCAGACTCAGTAAATTGATCTTTTGAGCATCAAAATCCATAAAAGCGCTTCCGGCATGCTTTTGCTCTCTTCTCTTTCGTGACGGTTTTCTTCGTTTTATCTTTCTTTTTTGTCTATTTTCTTATATTCGTACTGCACATTCATAAACTCAAGAAACACACAAATATTGCATTAACGGCTCGTTTCCGGTTTATTTGGGACAATTTTGATAAAAAAGGTATATGTTTCACATATACCAACCTCACTAAACTACATCAAAGACAACCGCCTTCAAACTCTAGCACAACACCAAACCACTTAAGATCATCACCCGATTTGGAAGCATTTAGATGGGTTAAAACCCCGACCATGACCTTGACACTGGAATATACTTGTTAAAACCTCAAACCAAAAGTTTCAACCACGCAAACAAATCGAGTGGTGGCACATGGATATGTAAAATCCGTTGTGAAGAAGAAACCTCATTGTAGAACCATCACATGTCAAAACTACCTGACCTTTGCTCACCGACCCAACACCTTGGCCTCTTGGAACTACATCACCTAACCACTTAAGGGCATTTTAGCCAATGTTATGTTATAATTAAGTGTAGGCCTAGTAATTCATGGAAATGAAATATTTACGACCAAATATCACTATAAGATCTCATACACTTGCATACTTGTGGGATTCAACTCACGTTGATGATTCATTTAAGTTTTAACCAAGCTTGATGTTGCACCCAAAAGAAATCCTTCATTTACGGATTAGTTACAAGCAATTATCATAAACATTATACAATTACACTAGACAAATTTAACCTTCTAAGTGACATCTTATGATTCATCATGAGAGAGGTTGGGGTTCAAATCATAGCAACTTCAACCTCCTAGGCGACCATCTCTAAGAGAAAAATCCATATTTCTTAGTAATAGTAGTGGTTTAGTTCTATAGGTTTGCAAGGTTAGTAAAGTCTTAGGTTTCAGCTTGGGTTTATTTTGTTAATAAAAAAGTCAAAGACTATTCCAAAAAAGAATTATTATCTGATGACAGATTAGTATGCCTTGAGTTTTAAAGCATATTCTAATTGGCTAACTTGTATAGACATCCACTGCGATTACTAAATAAAAAACAAAACCAGCTAAAATTGTGTGTGAACTTACATTGTTTATAGTTATTTTTTTATAATAACATGCCAACTAACAATTTTCATTTAAATAATTATCTCTCTTAAATAAAAGTCCTATAATATTGGTGACCGAAAAAATTAAAAGTCAACTTGCAATAACGTGTCTTAATAACTAAAGATGTCTTAATAATTTATTTTAATTTTTATACTAGACTTATATCATATAAAGCATGTTGGTTTCAACATCATCTACCTCATCATCTAACATAGATGTATAACTATGTTATGCATTCATGTTTAGTAGAATGATTAATCTTTCCACCCTAGCCGCACAACATTAATAACCACAATGATTTATTTTATAGTACGGTGTTTGATATATCCATACAGTATAAAAAGGGAAAACTCCAAAGCCTCAATCCATATATATGTGATCATTTCCTTATCTTAAACTTTTCACATAGATTTTATTTAAAGAAGGATTACATGAGATTTGCTTCATAAAAAAGGTAAATAGATATCATTTTATACATAATAGTAAATATAATGAGTATAGAGAATAAGTTAAAATTCTAATTTTTTCATTAGATGTCTTGTATCGTCATATTTATTGAACTAGTAAATATTGATGAATCCAAATATAGAATTAGTAAATCAACTTTTCTTTAGCTATTTTATTAAATCGTGTCCAAAGCGCTTCCAAACATGTTCGACCAAATCAAATGAAGTTGATGATGTACTAAACAATATTGACATATGTCGTCCTGAAGGTAATCTTGAAATTGTTGAATATGTCATTGTGTTCTTGGTGTGATAACTCACTCTCATTTTTATAGCATGAATGTGATGGAATGTTAAATCAAGGGTAAGTTACAATGAATGCAAATGCTTATAGTCACATAGTTTCTATCTAAAGATGGAGTTGTTTCATAGGTTACAACGCGCTTTTGTAATACAATTACATTTGGTCTTATTAGAGTTAAAATGAACTCTATTAGCTTAGAAAGTTCATGTGTACTTCAATACATGTACACGAGGGGTTCATATTGCTCATTTTACTTAGGTTATCTTTACCATGGAGTGATACCAATGATTCAGATTCATACAAAATACCTCATAATTCTTAATAGCATTAATTACTAGTACTCTTGTAATTTATCTGTGGTAGATTTTATTAACCTTTTATGTTTAACTTAAAGCTAGTTGCAAGTCTGGAAATCAATTGCATATTGTCCTTTATCATATTTTATTCATTACATCAGCCATGTAATCAAAATAATCTTAGTTTGGTCAAGCACATAATTTTTTGGGTCAAAGTGAGTGTAAAGAGAGGAGTTCAATTTTGCGATAGATCTTTCTTTGAGTATGCACGAAGATTTTAGTAAACTCTTTCAACATAGAAGAAAAAAAGAATTATAAATGTCATTTGATACATGTAAGATCTTTGGTCATACTCTTGTTGATTGTCCAAAATCTGTTTTACCCCCTATTCAGCTTACTAAGAGTGTTAGTGATGGTTTCCAAATATATTTTACAACAAGAAGAATGGTAAGAAAGGTGGTCCAAATGCTTGGTCAAGGAGGGTTTACTGAAACCTATTGGGGTAAGAAGTTACAATATCAACCCAAAAGCCTCCTGCTTGAACCTAAGCAAGTCATGTCACTAAAAAAGGTGGCGATGTGCTAAGTACGAGTGGAGCGAAGGTTGCTACATTCAATAAATTTGATGCCCTTATTATGGATGATATTGATGACTTTGGTATTCCTACTAAGGAAGTGAATAAGGATGTGGAAGCTGGTAGTAGAATGGAAGAAAAGAAGAATGAGTCTCAAAAGACTAGTAAAACATTGCATGAACCGCTTGTGAGTGATTCAATGAAAGCTAACGAGGTTGGTCCTATCCCTATTCTTGAGAAAATTGGGGAGTTTGAAAAGCTTCTTATTTATGGGAAAGCTACTCTTGTGGATGATGATGGTAATCCTATTAATAAGGTTGATTATCCGGGTGATAAAAAGGATTTTCCGTCTTCTTCTTCTACTAAGAGGGTTAACCCATTCTCTAAGGTGGGAAAGATTGTTGATTCCGACAATGATGAAGAGGAGGTTGTGAACACTTTTGATGAGTCAATGAACCTATTTGGTGGTGGTCATGATCGTGAAGATGATTATGATGACTATGCGGATCAAGTCTACGATCTTCCAAGGAATTTGGATGCTTTTTATAACACATATGGTATCAAGCTCCAAGGCCTTGGTAGGAAGTAATTTTGTTTTCATAGGAGTCTAATATTATCTTTTGAGTAGTGGTTTATTTTCTTGTTTAGAGAATAGGAGTATCTTGTTATATAAGCTTTCCTCCTATGTAACGGTTTGAGATATGGAGTCACCCATATCCTTTGTACTAAACGTTTTTGGAGTAATATATTTACGAGATCTTTGACCTTTACCAAAAAAGAAATTTTCTAACATGTTTAGGGAAGAACTTGATTTTCTTGTAAATTCAAGAACATCAATAATTGCAACTTTTAGATAAATTATGAGGTTTGTCGATTAAATTCTAACACATAGTTCATAAAATACAAAACTTCTCAAGACGCTAATTATTTATCCCTTCATTAATCACTAAAGAACTATTAAAAACTTTACAAATGACAAAAAAAAAAGAAAAAAATGAGAGAGAGAGAGAGAGAGAGAGAGAGAGAGAGAGAGATTGGCATCTAATTATTATCACATGCGATGACTACTCAATATAGATATCATGTAGCTAGCTAGCCAATATTCTAGTAATAATTTAGTTATTAACAATTTAATATAAAAGACATGTTCAAATGTTACTTTTTCTGTTTTTTACAATCATAAGCAACCCATTGAAAAGAAGACATTTTAGGTATTATTCTATTGTAATTAACTACATGTCTAGTAATTCATGGATATGAAATATTTACAGCCAAATCTCACTATAAGATCTTGTACACTAGTATTCTTGTGGGATTCAATTTGCGTTGATGTTTCATTTCTAAGTTTGTAACCAAGATTGGTGTTTTCAAAAAAAGAAATTCTTCATTTATGGATTAGTTACATGCAATTATTATAAACATTGTACAATTACACTAAACAACTTTTACCTTATCAGTGACATCTTGTGATTCATAGGTTATGTGTTCAAATCACAATAACTTCAACCTCCAAGGGCGTCCGTGTCAAATTAAACAATCCATATTTTTAAGTAATGGTAGTTGTTTGGTTCTATAGGTTTGCATGGATAGTGAAGCCGCGGGTTTCGGTTTGGGTTTGTTTCATTAAAAAAATAAAAATCAAAGACTGTTTCAAAAGTAATTATTATCTCATGACATATTGATATTACTTGAGTTTTAAAGCATATTCTAATTGGCTATTCACTCGTATAGGCAACCACTGCGATTACCAAATAAAAAACAAAGTCAACTAAGATTGTGTGAGAACTTACATTGTTTATGGTTATTTTTGTATAATAACGTACCAACTAACAATTTTTATTTAAACAATTATCACTCTTAAATAAAACTCCTAAAATGCTGGTGACTAAAAAAAATCAACTTGCAATAACGTGTCTTTATAACAAAAGAATTCTTAATAACTTATTTTAATTTATACTATACGTATATCATGTAAAGCATGTTGGTTTTAGCATCATCTACCTCATCATCTAACAATACATGTATAACTATGTTATGCATTCATGTTTAGTTGGATGATTAATCTTTCCACCCTAGTTGCACAACATTGATAACTACATAGATTATTTTCGATAGTATTGTGTTTGACACATTCATATAGTATAAAAGGCAAATTCCAAAGCCTCAATATATAGATATGTGAACATTTCCATAATCTAAAAGTTATCACATAGATTTTATTATATATTCAAAGAAGGTTTTGAGATTTTCATAATAAATGATGAATAGATATAATTATGTGTATTGTAGTAAATATAAATTGTAAATAGTGTAGAAAACTAGAAGGGGTTTGAATAGTTTATCGATTAAAAACTTTGTTTTGAAACTCATTGAAAGATCAATTGATATTGATCTTAGATATGTTAGTGAAATATGCAAACAATATATAAAGAGTAGATAAGGAAAGAAACAATCAAACCACAACAAGTTGTTTATAGTGGTTCGGTCTACAAGGACTCTTTTTCCTTGCCCTACTCCACTCCCCGAGTCTCACACTCAAGAGTTTAATTTCACTAGTCAAAAAGCTCCTTTCACCGGCGGAGAAAACCTTTACACTTCGCTTACACACTATTTCTGACACTAAGCTAAATGTCGAGTTCTTTTCAATGGTACAACCACTCCCACACATAATGTATTTTAAGGACTAAAATACTAACCACTCACACTCACAAGATTATAATGGTTTGGTACAACAATGAAGTATGAATCAACACAAGATCATACAACAACAAACAAACAAGACTTCCAACTTCTCGTTGAAGCTTGAATGTGCCTTGATCGTCTTTGCTACAAAAGAGATCACTAATATAATATGAAACTGAGTTAAAAAGGTTAGAGAGAAGGAATGTATGAGAGAATGATAGAAAGGGATGAAAAACTACTTGGTTTGGCTTTGCAATTTATAGTCTAAAACATCAGCAAGCACCACGGACTACGGAACCCTTGCAAGAGTTCCACCCGTGTTAACATTTGGTGCCGCCGAGGTCTGACAGCAAGATCTCAGAATCTTACCAAAGTCAACCATATCTATGCAAAACTGTGTAAGATATGTAGGGCCTAAATCTACACAAAGTATCTAGTGAAATCTTCCAAGGATTTCAATGATGCATCACATGATGTCATGTGTTTGTTTTTCTATTTTTAGAAATATGTAAATACATATGTAATGTTTAGTTTTTAAGAAACTAAAACATTTTAAAAACTACTATCATACATTATGGTATAGAGTCATATCAAGATATGATTAATCACAATGTAAATGCTTGAGTGATGAAGATATTATTTGAAAAAGCTTGTTTTAATATCTATTAAACTTGACAAGCTTTAAGCTTAATAAAATTAAATTTACTTTTGTCGTTAACAAAACTTAGGTAAAGATCAAAAATATAAATAACGTTTAATGACGATATTTGTATTAACAAATAGAATAAGTTAGCATGCTATTGTTTTCATTGGATGCCTTGTATCATTATAATTATTAATGTTAGTCTTGTTTTATGGTCTAGTTATTCTAATTTGACACCGTAGACTTTGATTATCATATATCATGGTCTATCATGCTTTAATTAATGTATCACTATTACAAATTCACAGCATCACTATGGTAAACCTATCAAAAGGTTTATAAAAAAGCCACTTGAAATAATGTCAATGATTCAAAAAGCTTTTTATATCATGAGCCTATTCCGAAAATGGATAAAGCTTTTGAGGTTTATAAATTGTTCCAACACAAATTAATGTTACTAAAAGAAATTAATATTGATGAATCCAATTATTGAACTAGTAAATAAACTTTTATTTAGCTTTTTTATACGTCGTGTTCAAAGCGCTTACATAAATGTTTGACCGGATCTGAATGAAGTTGATGACGTACTGATTGATCATGTACTTCTGTCATACGTTGAAGGTACTAAACGATCATGTACTTCTTTCGTTGAGTAAGCAAGAAGAGTTCAGTAAACTCTTTCAACATAAAAGAAACAAAGAATTTTAAATGTCATGTTTTATCATGACAAGCATCTATGAAGTTTTAATTATGAAAAATTAACAGATGATCTCTGCACTGACGACTTTGGTATATTTTTTTAATAAAGTCATGATAAGCACCAATTAGGATTATATACAAGTCTACGATCAATTAAATACAATGTTGAAAGTTTCAACATGTTTAGGGAGCAACTTGATATTCTTATAAATTCAGGTACATCAATAATTAAAACTTTTAGATAAATTATGGGGTTGATAAAATTAATTCTAAAGAAGCTTACCAGTGCTGAAGTTATTATTCTACACAAATTTCGTAAGATGCAAAGTTTCTCAAGATGCTAATTATTTATCCCTTCATGAATCACTAAAGAACTATTAAGAACTTTACAAATGACATAAAAAAAAGATTTGCATCTAATTATTGACACTTGCGATGACTATTTAATATAAATATTGTGTAGCTAGTTGATGAATATTCCAGCATTAATTTAGTTTATACAATTTATTTAAAAGATATGTACATGTTATTGTATTTTTTGACTTTTTCTGTTTCTTACAATTAAAAGCAACTCACTGAAAAGAAAACTTTTTAGCCACTATTCTATTGTAATCAACTACAGGTCTAATAATTCATGGAAGTGAAAGATTTATAGCTAAATCTCACTATAAGATCTTCTACCCTTGTATTCTTGTGGAATTCAATTCACGTTGATGTTTCATCTCAAGTTTTTAACCAAGATTGGTGTTTTGCCCAAAAGGAAATCCTTCATTTATGGATTAGTTACATGCAATTATTTGAAACATTGTACATTTATGCTAAACAACTTTTATCTTATAAGTGGCATGTTGTGATACATCATGAGAGATTATGGGTTCAAATCACGACAACTTCAACCTCCAAGGTCAACCATCTCATGAGAAACAATCCATATTTTTTAGTAATATTAGTAGTTTAGTTCTATAGGTTTACAGGGTTAGTGAAGCCTCATATTTTGGCTTAGGTTTTTCCGTTAATAAAATAAAAATCAAGGACTATTTCAAAAAAAATATTATTATCTCATGACTAATTGGTATAACTTAGAGTTTTAAAGTATATTGGAACATTGTTTATTATGCAACCAATAAATTTGTCTAACAATCTATGTTTTAACTTGATTAGAAATCAGGATTTCTTCAGACGAATAAGTTTTCTTTAAATTTAAACGTAAATGGATATGTATATGGAAGATGGAAAAATAAACGAATACGGATGTAGATACGGCTTCACCCGATCCATATAATGATGCACTGCCATCCCTAGTTCTAATGTAACGTACTGTAATGCATGGAAATGAGATACTCACAAACAAATCTCAATTTCGTTAAAGTTGATGTTTCAATTGAACAATAACCAATTTTTGTCAAAAAGAACTCCTTGATCATTTCATAAATATCTATTAAATATCAATACAATAGTTTTATAGTTAGATAATCATAATAAAATGTGAATTATTTAACTAGACAACTACTCTCTAATCACTAATTAAGGGGTAGGTGAGCAACAAAAGCTTGGGATTGTCTAATTAAAGAAAATATTGAGTTCAGATATGAAATTTTTGATTTCCTAAGACCACTCATAAACAATACCCTACCCATATATGTATGACTAGCTTATAGACCCGTGGAATCACGAGATTTTTTAAAGTTATTATTTATTGAAGAGTTACGTGTGTGATAAAGTAAGAAACAACAACAAACATAAATATATTGCATTATTTTTTAAAGGGAAATAATTAGCAATAATGTGATTCGATAAAAAATTGAGTTTACAACTATTAAAATAATAAACGTTCATGCATCGTCTTCTCTAACTGGTAGATAGTCTTGAAGAACAAATGTATGTAGTCAATGTCAAACACTTGAGTAGTCCATGTTTATTCCGTGAACACCAATAAAAAGTCAAACTGAAAAAAATTATTGATAAAAGCATATGTAAAGTTAAAAATGGTATAAAGCATGTCATTTATATAGTTGTACATACTTGTTAAACATTGACAATACACATGAAGTACTTATTTGTATATAACTTTTGAACATTGATAATACACATTAGTTAAGGTACTTATTTATAGACAACGTTTGTAGTATTTTTTTTTGAAATATTACCGGCTTCATAACAAATGACAACCTTAACATTTTTTGCTTTTGTAATACTTTTCGAGATATTTCGACTTGACCCGTGCTAATAAACGTGTGAGGAAAATATTCTTAAAGTTTTCCTAAACACTTGATACATTAGTTATGTTGCATATGTAATATTTTTATTATAGTATTAATCTAAATCTTTGAATAACAAAGATTTAGTGAACAACATGACTTTTTAATATGAATATAAAAGTATCAAATGAAAAATAAAATCGTGCATGTGATATGTTACACAATGCATTTCAGATATAAATTACAATAATGTAATGTTAATCATGAATACATTCCCTGACACACGTTGTAATAAACTGAATAATTGAGGTAAAAGGTTTTGGTAATTTATCTTCATGTAAGTGATTATCAAGAACCGCAAATATTTTGCGGTTCCATAGCTACCGAGGTATTGGCTTAGCAGAACTTGAGCTATAGGATATTGATCGTAGTGGGGGTTTCAAAAATACTCTCGGCTCTGTGGTGGAGACAACCTTCCAAATAGTCATAAAATGGATGCTCCAATTTTGATGTTCATGCTTTACTCCCTAATAACCTGAACAACATGTTAATTTTGTAAGTGTTAGGGTAATTCAAATCGTTCCCCAGAAGCAACAAAGCTATATTTGCAAATAAAAACCGATTTTCATGAAAAGAAATATCGCAAAAAATAGAAGTACCGGGCTGGTGTAAGGTATCATCAAGCATTTAACCAAAGGTGAACAGTACCCTTTGTCAATTTGATAACTAATTTGCTTACAACTAACCAATCTTTTTTTTTTTTTTTTTTTTTTTTTCATAGTCGCAAAATGGATCAATTTTGTATGCATGAGTTCTCTCAAAATATTTAAAAAATCATTATATTTCAATATTCTCACTTAAAAGTGAAAATTGTGCATTTACACCCACGTTTCCTATACTACCAACATAAATATAACCATCAAAGTTTACGATTCTCGCTTGTCTCGGCCCAATTTTAAAAACCATAATTACGAAAAAAATATATGTAAACAGTTTAATAATCATATATATCAAAATGGTTATTGTAATTTAAACCAAATGAATACAATTAGACATATGAATCAAAGGTAAATGCCTATTGTATCGTTTTTATACTCGTACTCTTCAAGGTTTTTTGAATTGTAGTACCGTGGAGAAAAAGTTTGAAATATTGGAGAGGAAGATTTGATTATGCCAATGAATGAGTCGCTTACAATCAATAGTGGAGTTACATACGTGAGAAAAGAATAAGGTAAATGCTACTGTATTTTTTAAGTGAGTACGTGAGAAAAAGAGTTGATTAGGTAACCGACAATAATTAATGTTATATTAATGTTATATACGTGATAAAAAGTTTGCAATATATTTGATTTAGTTTTGACCATATTTAAGAGTCGGTTACAAAATGGAGTGTTGCTTGTTTATGCCATTGAATGAGTTAACAAAATTAAGTGTATTAGAGAACGAATTAAACACATAAAATGAGCATAAAGGGAGTGTGCAATGGTGTATTGTACGCATTAAATGACTGACCAATCACAATCAAGACACATCAGCGCATTGATTGCATTAGGTGCTTCATCGAGTTGTAACATGTAGCTGTTTATTATATAGTATAGATTTTAAAACAATAGAATACAAAGTCAACTAAACATGCCTGACATGTCATGTGTAGGTTGTTGAAACATGCGCCGTATAGTAAGGCGACTCCTATGGTTTACAAGGATCAATTCTAATGAATCAATCTAAATTTAAATCTTGCTTATATTGTTAATCCGAGTGACCCTTTTTGTTATTCCATGTTACTCATTAAAAAAAGATAAAATTACTATAAGAGGCCAATTTTTCAAGGTTGATCAATTTTTAAGACTTTTTTCTCATCTATTTCCTAAAAGAGCCATGCTCAATCGCCCACCGCCGAGTACAAAAGCTCCATTATTTTTATGACACGTGTCATTCCTTTTGACCGCTCAATCGCTCGACTTGATTGCTCAATCGATCGACTTTGATCGCTTCAACCGCTCGACTCCACCCAAATTTTGACACGTGTCATTCTTTTGTACTTGAGCGGGTTGAGCGGTGGGCGATTGAGCATTGAGCGATTGAGCATGACTCTTTAGGAAAGAGATGAGAAAAAGTCTTAAATGGACTAACCTTGAAAAATTGGTCTCTTTTGATAATTTTCTCTTAAAAAATGGTATATTCAAATTGTGGGTAACATGTTACTCATCAATATCTCGAATATGGACATGCACTACCATTTAAAACAAAAAAAATTGTGAACTTTCAACTATTATGGTTATTTTTATATTTTAACATGCCAACTTACAATTTTCATTTAAATAAGCTTACAATTTTCATTTAAATAATATTCATTTTTAAATTGAATTCTAATAACATATCTTACCAAAATCTTTAGTCATGTTTGGGTTAATTTCTTCACGTAGGTGGCTTGTAGGATCCGCATCACGTCACCTAAAACACAACGGCTATTTGTTAATTGTGTCAAAAATTTCAACCCTAATCCACTCATGTTTAACATGTATGACCCGTTTATAACCCATGTAACATGTTTAACTAAATATCTTAAGCGGATTGATATATAGGTCGAGAGGTTAATGTTACAATTAGTTTATGTACTAATATTATATGCTGATTAAATTGATAAAAACATATATGAACCACGTATAAACTTCCAAAAATCTTTAGTAAAAATCACAAATCCAATTAATAAGGGTACAAAAAAGCTATATATTTACGACTTCTACTAATTATGTGTACGTTTAAGTATTTTTTTTTTTTTTAAGGGTGAAAGCTAAAGACACGCAGCGTGATTTTTCGAACTACGATGTACGCAATTTTTGAAAATTACCATTGTACGCAATATACTTTCAAATTTGGAACAATATACGCATATGACCGTAACTAACAAGTTACCGGTCACAAACTTTCAAAATGACAGAAATGGTCCTTGTGACTTGCGTTGACTTTCACGGTCATCCTTGACTTTATTTTCGTTTAAAAGTTTCGATGAATGGTCCTTATGGTCATTAACTTCGATTTAGTCCGTTTTCCGTTTTCATCCGCTTTTGTCGCTTTTCTTACGTTTTGTCCGTTTTCTTACGTTTTTATCGGTTTCATCCGTTTTGGCCCTTTTCTTACATTTTGTCTGTTTTCCCACGTTTTGTCTGTTTTCTTTCGTTTTGCCCGCTTTCATATGTTGTTTTACGCTTTGCTCGTTTTAAATGCGTTTTATCGGTTTAAATCGTTTTGTCCGTTTTCTTACATTTTATCCGTTTACATTGCTTTTTGTACTATTTCAACATGTTGAAAATTTTTCCAAAAAGAAAAAAATTGAATTTTTCGCAATTTGAAAAATAAATAGGAAAAAAAAATTCGAAAAAAACTAAAATTTGAATAAAAATTTCAAAAAAATTTGAATAAAAAATATTTTTCAAATATATAATTTTTAAAAATCATCAAAAAAAAATTTTGAAATTTTTATTTTCAAAATTTTCAAATATTTTTTTAAAGATTTTTAAAAATGTTGAAAATAAAAATTTCAAAATTTTTTTATATATTTTAAAAATTTTGAAAATAAAAATTTCAAATTTTTTTTAAGATTTAAAAATATATATATATTTGAAAATATATATATATTTTTTAAATTTGAAAATATTTTTTATTCAAAATTTTTATTCAAATTTTTAATTTTTTTCAAATTTTTTTCGAATTTTTTTCCTATTTATTTTTTCAAAATTATGAAAAATTCCAATTTTTGGGAAAAATTTCAAGATGTTGAAATAGTACAAAACGAACAAAACGTAAGAAAAACGGACAAAATGTAAGAAAAACGTCGAAACAATTAAAACCGATAAAACGAGCAAAACATAAAACAACAGATGAAAACAGCAAAACGAAAGAAAACAGATAAAACGAGGAAAACGGATAAAACGGACAAAATGTAAGAAAATGGCCAAAACGGATGAAACCGATAAAACGTAAGAAAACGGACAAAACGTAAGAAAACCGACAAAACGGATGAAACGGAAAAACGGACTAAATCGAAAGTTAATGATCATAAGGACCATTATCAAACTTTTTAACCGAAAATAAAGTTATGGATGACCTGTGAAAGTCAACGCAAGTCACAGGACCATTTCGCTATTTTGAAAGTTTGTGACCGGTAACTTGTTAGTTACCGATCATATTGCGTACATTGTTCCAAATTTGAAAGTATATTGTGTACAATGGTAATTTTCAAAATTCGTTGCGTACATCGGTAGTTCTGAAAAATCACGTTGCGTGTCTTTAGCTTTCACCCTTCTTTTAATGATTTATGTAATTAAACGTGTTGGCGGGTTGACATATCTAACACTTAACTAACTCGAACCTCAGACGCGTTGACATGCCTTTAACCCATGCCTATTTATTTCAATGTAAATTTAGGGTCATGTTTCATGAATTGTCAGAAATTTCCGCCAATAAATAAACGAATTAAAAGTCAACTTGCAATAGTGTACTTAGTAGCTTGAAGTATCAATAAAAATTGAAAATTCCCATTAGCCCATAAGTAATAATGACATAACATTTACGCTAAAAAGTAGTTCAGGCCATAAAATAGCAACGGACTCTATTTAAAGTTTCCTTTTCGTACGTAAACTACATAATATATCATTAATTGTCACAAAATTTATAAAGTGTTAAAATGTGCACATTATAATGGGTTGTCATACAAGAAAAACACATACACGTTTCACTATTGTTAACCTGACAACAAATCAAAATGTGTGTATCATGACACTTTATAAAAATTTGTTACATTTAATGATACTTTTTGAAGTTTACGATCAAAATGTTTGAATCACCATACGCCGGTGAAACTTAGGCCACGTCAATCTCTTTTGAGTTTCAATTTACCCTTTTCCAACAGCCTAACCCAAGGCAATAAGGAGCATATGATCTAGTAACCTTTACCCATGAGTTGTATTGAATAAATGATTTATTTTCTCAAACCCTCATCGAATGGTGAAATAAATGTTTACCGTAAATGAGTGATATACCTAATGCAATATGGTGGTATTTACTTGCAAATAAGATTTGTAATCACCTAATAAAAAAAAAAGTCAACTAAAATTGTGTGTGTGAACTTAAAATAGTTCATGATTATTTTTTTACAATAACGTGCCAACTTACAATTGTTAGGATGGCTTAGCTTGCATTTATATAATTTTCCTGCTTAAATCAAACTATGCTAAACTTGCTTATAAGAAATGAAAAGTCAACTTGCAATAATGTGTTTTAATAACTTAAAGCCGTCTTTATAATTTATTATTAATTTTTATACTATAGACTATCATTAAAAACAATGACGATTTGAACACTATCTACCTCGTCCTTTACCTACACATGTTTTACTACGTTATTCATGTTAAGTAGGAGGGTCAATTATTTCACCACATTTACACAACATTAGTAAACACAACGATTAACTTTGTTAATATATAATGAAATCCCAAAGCCTCAACAAAATATATGAGGTAATGATAATGTCATATTCTTAATCTATACCTTCATAACTTGGATTGTATCGTATTGAAAGAAGGTTTACATGGTTTTTTTTTTTTTTTCTTTAGGATTAGAAAAAGGCAAAAACAATTAATGCTTCATATATAATCAGTGGTAAGTACATATCATTTTATAAATCATAGCAAATATATATAAATTGAATAAGTTAACGTGAAATTGTCTTCATTGGATGCCTTGAATCATAATCTATTAAAATATTAACCATGTTTTATGGTCTTATTATATCATTTAGTAATAGTTGACTATGATTGCTATATATCAAGGTCGATCATGTTGTTGTTAATGTATCACATTTTGCAAGTAGACTAGATGCGACAAAACTAACATTATAATTTTTTATTACCACCAACTCTCACATGATTTACTTAAATAATTCTTCTGATAGATAGTTTATGAAAACAAAGGTTGTATCCAATGACAAATAGGTAAATCTCAGTTTTGACAAATTTATATCGAATGAGAAACATGTAGTAGCATAAAAGTTTTACAAACTTGTAGATTTAATAATTAAGTAAACAACTGATTCGTGTGTAGTCGAAGCGGGTTTAAAATTTGTTTTCCCGATTAAGAATCAATCACTACTTGAGGACAAGTAATAATTAACTTTCCGGATGTCGTATTCCTTGGCGAGAGATGAATTGAATTTTATGTTTTTGTTTGTTCGTTTTAAATGATGCTTGATTATCGTTTTGTTTTTTGTTTGTTTTTTGTGGTGAAAAGTTCATTAAGTATGGATTTTTCCTTAAAAGCACTTATATAGTTAATACCCGTCGAAACAAATTATTTCCTCATAACATTGGCTTATATTGAAAACAATTATTTTTCGAGGTAAAAATTAGTAGACTTTAAATAATTAATTATCCCAACGGCTTTTTCCCGTTAAAATAACCAACTAATCTAATCATCGATTAATCTGGAAATTATTAATTAACAACCTTTAATTATCCGTTTAGAAAGTAGATTTTTCTCACAACGTTGGTTTATATTGAAAATCCTACTTTTTATCTAGATAAAATCTACTTGGTTAAATGGTTAACATCCTTAACGGCTTATGCCCATTAAAGTTTCTAAAAATCAAACCAAGTAAACCAAAGGCTACCAATTAATAATCTCTAATATTCCACACCTAATTTCATAATTCACCAATCACTTAACAAGCATAATAAAAATCTACTCACTAATAGTCATAACTAAACCAACAAAGATAATCATATTAAGCTCAACAAACATCATTTTCCTACAAGCTAAAAAAGAAAGTAAGGAGATTAGAACCCGATCTACAATACGAGACGAATAAAACCACCCAATTTTATAAACTTATCAAACCCTAAAGTTTACTTCTTTATAAGCTTTAATAAAACCAAATCTTTAATAAAGTTTGTGACTTTATTGACTAATTAGCTTATTAAGACTAAAAAGCTTTAAACTTTAGTTAATAAGTAAGCTTATAAAACCCTTAAGCTCCTCGCCTTAGGATGAAAATGATGAGAAACTAAGAAAAGACATGGACATTGATAGCATGTTAGGCTTTATTGAGGCATATGTGGTATGTCCGAAGACAATCGATCACAACTTTATCAAAGGTTAGGACAAATAAGCAATATTATGGATCAAATAAGCTATGGAAAAGCTTATTGATCTAAAAAGTACTAAACTTTAAACAAAATAAGCAAAGAAAAAGCTTAAAGATTAGATCCTATATCCACCCAAAAATAAGTTGTTCAAATCCGAAGATTAAACGCGAGTTGGGTATATTTAAGGACTAGATCTAAATAAACAAGCTAAAGGAGAAAATAATCTAAAGATAAGCTAAAAAGATTAAAACTTTTTAATAAATAAGTACTAAAAAATATAAAAGATTAAATCTTTTTGATTTTTTTTAAAAAAAAAGAAGTTGTAAGAGAAAATAGATCTAAGTAAATAAAAGAGTTTTTGAAAAGAAACTAAAAATAAAAAGTGCTTATTGAATAAGCTATGTGAAAAGCTTACCTAAAAAGTTAGTCTTTTATATCTAAAAATAAGCTATAAGGTTGAGCTTATTCAAGATAAAAAAAGATATGTAAAAAGCTTAAAATGAAAAAGCTATAAGAAAGCTTAACCAAAATAAGCTAATCTAATAAACCACAAAAAGCTAATAAGCTATTATGGCTTATTTAGATAAGCAAAAGAAAAACGAAAAGAAAGAAAGAGATGAAAAGGAAATAAGCACTTAAATAAACTCCATAAACATCATTATCATTAATAAGCAAAAATTTTTTTTGAGTACAATAAGTTCTTAAAAATAAACTAAAAACTTAAGCAATAAGCTACTAAAATTAAAACTAATACAATAAATAAAGAAGTGTATGTAAATTAATGTGTTGGTCAGTCCTCGGATCTGATGAAATTATACTTGTAGCCCCATGATATCTCGATCCTTCTCTTTGATGTCACCTAGTATTCCCTTTTCTTTCCGACCAACGCTCCATGTGGCTGCATTTGATTGGCTGGATCAAAATTAGTGGGTGAGAGTGAGATGGTTGGTGCAGTTGTACACGCGCAGCCTTAAATTAATTTGAGAGGTTGGATAGCACTCGATGGTACAAATTGCAGTATATGTAATTTTCATATATTGTTACTTTCATTTAATTGGGCTACTCATCAAATTTTATGGACTTGGGCTACAGAAGCTGCGAAGGCTGTGCTGGCTTAAAATTCTTCTGTTTGGGCATGCGCAGAGATAACAGCAGCTGGGCTTGATCTGATCACTGGGCTTGAAAACATATTGGGCTTCAGATTGCTACTGACGTGTGATGAGCATGTAACAAAAATAAATATTGTCATGAGTGGGATTAGAAACCTTGACCTCTTGCTTGAGAAACATGCACCCAACCACTAGACCAAGAGCTCTTTTGTGTAAAAAGTTTTCCTTTTAATTATTTTTAATACTCTTTCACTTGATCCGAATTTTAGATATTATCAATAAAATAATCTTCGTTTGACCTCCGTTTGATCTTTCAATTTTTCTTCTCTTCCTCGATGTTCCAAATAAAATAACCACTTGACTCGATATTCCGTGCTCTTCCCAATGGTGTGCTAGGATAATTTTTACGACTTCGTTTGAACCTCGAAAAACGCCAAAATGTCGTTGAAACTTATCCGAAAATCACCGTTTTTGCTTTGTTTTCAAACCCTTGTACCTGCAAGACATAATAACACAAATCCAACATATTTGCAATATAAATTGACATATTTCATGGTTATTAGTCCGTTTTAGCATATTTTTAGATATAAAATGATTTGTGTTTTAGCGCACATCAACAACACATATATTAACATGTTTCATTGTAGCTTGGACTTTTTGACTTTTCAACAAGTTAAAGTGTTGTAGGAAAGAGAGAAAGAGAAACTCAAATACAACATAATTTAAATGTGCACATTATAATGGGTTGTCATACAAGAAAAACACATACACGTTTCACTATTGTTAACCTGACAACACATCAAAATGTGCGTATCATAACACTTTATAAAAATTTGTTACATTTAATGATACTTTTTGAAGTTTACGATCAAAAAGTTTAAATCGCCATACGCCGGTGAAACTCAGGCCACATCAATCTCTTTTGAGTGTCAATTTACCCTTCTCCAACAGCCTAACCCAAGGCAATAAGGAGCATATGATCTAGTAACCTTTACCCATGAGTTGTATTGAATAAATGATTTATTTTCTCAAACCCTCATCGAATGGTGAAATAAATGTTTACCATAAATGAGTGATATACCTAATGCAATATGGTGGTATTTACTTGCAAATAAGATTTGTAATCACCTAATAAAAAAAAGTCAGCTAAAATTGTGTGTATGAACTTAAAATAGTTAATGATTATTTTTTTTACAATAACGTGCCAACTTACAATTGTTAGGATGGCTTAGCTTGCATTTATATAATTTTCCTGCTTAAATCAAACTATACTAAACTTGCTTATAAGAAATGAAAAGTCAACTTGCAATAATGTTTTTAATAACTTAAAGCCGTCTTTATAATTTATTATTAATTTTTATACTATAGACTATCACTCAAAACAATGACGATTTGAACATTATCTACCTCGTCATTTACCTACACATGTTTTACTACGTTATACATGTTAAGTAGGACGGTCAATTATGTCACCACATTTACACAACATTAGTAAACACAACGATTAACTTTTTTAATATATAATGAAATCCCAAAGCCTCAACAAAATATATGAGGTAATGATAATATCATATTCTTAATCTATACCTTCATAACATGGATTGTATCGTATTGAAAGAAGGTTTACATGGTTTTTTTTTCTTTAGGATTAGAAAAAGGCAAAAACAATTAATGCTTCATATATAATCAGTGGTAAGTACATACCATTTTATATATCATAGCGAATATAAATATAAATTGAATAAGTTAACGTGAAATTGTCTTCATTGGATGCCTTGAATCATAATCTATAAAAGGGGCAATTTCATATATCCTCTCATTTTTACTGAAAAATTCATATATACCCAAACATGCATAAAAAACATTGTACATTATGCATTCAATACTTGCACTTTGAGTATATATGAAATTTATGTTGAAAGTAGGTTGATATATGAAATTAATCATCTATAAAAATATTAACCTTGTTTTATGGTCTTATTATATCATTTAGTAATAGTTGACTATGATTGCTATATATCAAGGTCGATCATGTTGTTGTTAATATATCACATTTTGCAAGTAGACTAGATGTGACAAAACTAACATGTTAATTTTTTATTACCACCATCTCTAACATGATTTACATAAATAATGCTTCTAATAGATAGTTTATGAAAACAAAATTTGTATCCAATGATCCAATGACAAATAGGTAAATCTCAGTTTTGACAAATTTGTATTGAATGACAAACATGTAGTAGCATAAAAGTTTTACAAACTTGTAGCTTTAATAATTAAGTAAACAACACATATATTAACCTGTTTCATTGTAGCTTGGAATTTTTGAGTTTTCAACAAGTTAAAGTGTTGTAGGAATGAGAGAAAGAGAAACTCAAATACAACGTAATTTAAATAAAAACTTGATTATATGTACGTTTAAGTATTTTTTTTCTTTTAATGATTTATGTAATTAAATGTGTTGGCGGTTGACATATCTAACACTTAACTAACTCGAACCTCAGACGCTTTGACATGCCTTTAACCCATGCCTATTTATCTCAATGTAAATTTAGGGTCATGTTTCATGAAGTGTCAGAAATTGCCGCCAATAACTAAACGAATTAAAAGTCAACTTGCAATAGTGTACTTAGTAGCTTGAAGTATCATTAAAAATTGGAAATTCCCATTAGCCTATAAGTAATAATGACATAACATTTACGTTAAAAAGTAGTTCATGCCATAAAATAGCAACGAACTCTATTTAAAGTTTTCGACGAAATCCGATAATATATCATTAATTGTCACAAAATTTATAAAGTGTTAAAATGTGCACATTATAATGGGTTGTCATACAAGAAAAACACATACACGTTTCACTATTGTTAACCTGACAAAACATCAAAATGTTCGTATCATAACACTTTATAAAAATTTGTTACATTTAATGATACTTTTTGAAGTTTACGTTCAAAATGTTTGAATCGCCATACGCCGGTGAAACTCAGGCCACGTCAATTTCTTTTGAGTGTCAATTTGCCCTTCTCCAACAGCCTTACCCAAGGCAATACAGAGCATATTATCTAGTAACCTTTACCCATGAGTTGTATTAAATAACAGCTTGATTACATGTAAACCTCATTAATATAACTCATTCAGGTATTAAAAGAAATTGGTGTTTGATTTTATTATCAATGGTTGTTATGGATATAGAATTGTAATAAAAATATATGTAAACAAATTAATAGGAGCTTTGATATACCCTCCTACTATTTTCTCCTACAAATCTTACTAGACACAACAATATTATATAGCTTTCTTTCACTTATTCTCTCTCTGCATCCAAACCTTAAATTTTGACAAGTGTCAGCATTATGTGAGTAAGCACATTTGTAGAAGGCTTTTGTATGAATATTTAGCATAACAGCCATAAAAAAAATTGTTGTTCTACTAATTGGATAAAAAAATGATGGTTGGTGGATGTTGCCTCTATATATATATTATCGTATGTAAAAAATCATGAGGAAATAACTAATGGTTGTGGTTGTTCAGATTAAATGTCTACGGAATTTTTGATGAATGGGACATGCATTGGCGAGTTTCTATGCATCTTACAAGAAGTTATGATGGATGCTGAATTGTACTCACAATATCAACAAATGTGGTAAATATAAATTAGAATCTAATGACATATGAAATGACTAATTAATGAAATTATTTACTGCTAGTTGGTAGCTTTTATTTGATCTACATTTACTAATAGCTTATTATAAAATTTAATTACATGTTCTTATGTTTCTTTTGGCTTTTTCTCTTTCTTACAAGAGTATTGCTATATCCTCCTACTGTTTGTACCTACTTATCCTACTACCCACATGAAAATATAACACATGTATTCCACTTATTATCTCACTTCATCTCAACCGTCAGTTTTTCCATATGTGAGGATCCTGAAAGTAGGATAATAAGTAAGAATGTTTAGTAGGAAGAAATATCATTTCTCTTCTTACAATCATAAACAACGCATCATGTCGTTGAATAAAAAAAATGACTTTTTGGTTAGTGTTTTGTTGTATTTAAGTGAAAATTCCGTACGATATGAAAATTAGAGGTTTACGCCCATATTCTGTTTACGTTGATGTTGCAATTTTGATAAAAATCTAGTTTTTTTTTACCTAAAAGAATTTCTTAATTATTTTACGATATTCTAGTAATAAATTACCTTTCGGAATTAGTTATAGTTTACTACTACAAAACTATGATAGAAGCATGTTCGACTTTTTGGTTAGTGTTTTGTTGCATTCAAGTGAAAATCACGTACAATATTCACCACGATTAATAAATAAAATTGTTAACTAAACTTGTGTGTAACCTCAATAATTTATGGTTATTTTTTTTATAATAATGTGTCAACTTTCATTTAAGTAATTTTCATTTTTAAAACGAGTTCTAATAAAATATCTTACCAAAAGTAGGGTCGGCAATTTAGTCGTATTTGGGTTAAATCCAACTCTTGGCAATTACAATGTTGATAACAATACTTAATTTTAGATGAATGATGATCGGTATATTTATTGTGCAGCCTATAGAAGACCTAAATATAATCTCCATTTTTACACTTAAGGAGACAAATGTCGCTCGTTTATGGAGATATTAAACATGAATCTTAGGATTATACAATTGGGATTAGGCTATGAAAACTCGGCGGCTGTCTTTGTATATATGCATGATGATAATTTTTTTCAGCCAACTTTCTAACGCCAACCAAATTTTCCCTCTAAATCGCAACTAATCAAATACATTTTTTTGGCACGACTAAATCAGATATATCTTGCAATATCTCATAAATATTTCGAACTGGACATCAACCAACAACATCTTGCTTGATGAACTCACTCATATGCCACTACTCAATAGGAAAATAGGACAGAAGCCTCAAGTACGTTTTTTATTCCTTATTATTAATTTCAATGTTTATCATGAATTACAATGCTTTGTATTCGGCGAGGGATTTAGAATTTTCGAGAAGGTGTTACACACCAAAAGTTGGTGCAGAAAAAACTGTTGAGTTAGCCCATTAAAAACGGAGGTAGCAAATCGGAGGTTGCACGTATATACCACAAAACGACGGTTTTCTAAAGAAATTGCACTTCGTGACCTAAAATCGAGTGTTGCTCATATCACAGCCGACACCAATGTACATCCGTCCATGTAATTGAATTACGTGGAATTACTATGGGGTTGAAGGCCGCTCAATTGTGCTATTAATTATTGTATATATGATATATGTGCTTATAATATTTCATGTCCATGCATAACTTACTTACAAACGTATTTATAAGTTTACTTACAATGATATATAGTGCTTTACATTAGTTGTGTAATTTTTCGTATTTCAATACTTTTGCTTTCAACCACTCTCCTTAACCCGTGCATTTTATCAAATGATCAAATTTGGTGCTAAAAATTACTCACCAATCTTTTGTCAACGCTCATATACTTAGAAGTGCCCCAACGACAAAATATAAGCACCGGATGATAATATTATATACAATCGATATATTTATTATTGTTAATCGTATTTTATAGTCTTTATATATATACTTGAAGATTACAATCTTCTTATTTTAATTGGTCATCGCAAACTATGCATATTATATATCATGCTATCACAATCTCCACCTCATTTTGGAAGTAGACAACATGTAACTAATCCAACAAGTTGAATCTTCTTAAGTATCACCATCACCCCATGATTAATTTAAATAATTCTTCTATAGATAGTTTGTGAAAACAAAGATATTTTTAGAGAAAATAGGGTGTAATAATAACACTTGAATATAATGTACCTTGGTGTTCAACATATACAAATTTTCACAATTAAATTGATGATAACAATGATTGTTTAAAATTAAGAGGAAAATTTGCGGCATATTGATTTTGCAGCTGTGTAGAAGACCTAAAAATCATGTCCATTTTAACACTTGAGAAGAGAAACGTCGCTCGTCTATGTAAGTACTTTTTTGGGTTAACCATGGTTTTTGACCTTTTATCTGACTAATATACGGGGTTTG
This sequence comes from Chrysanthemum lavandulifolium, assembly GCA_022545495.1. Taxonomy (NCBI): domain Eukaryota; kingdom Viridiplantae; phylum Streptophyta; class Magnoliopsida; order Asterales; family Asteraceae; genus Chrysanthemum; species Chrysanthemum lavandulifolium. The sequence goes on from CM040240.1 coordinate 270,375,138, forward strand.
AAGCTAGCGCCACACATACTCAAACCGAGTAAAGTCCTCTATTTTAAAAAGGTTGGCATTGTCACTTCACGGATTTTTGCACCAAGAATGAATTGGAATTGAACTTGAGACATCATACATCTTATACTGATAGTTACATGTTTTTTTTTGTTACTTTGAGACTACTGAGTGGTTCGTTTATGTAAGTATTTAAACATGAATCTTAAGATTACACAATTGGGATTAGGCTATCAAAACACGGAGACTGTGGCTATATTTGGCGCAGAGCTTTTTGAAGGTTTTTGGAGCGATGAGCGGTGAGCAATGAGCTTTTTGGTTTTAATGTTCGCTTGGCAACAGAGCGGTGAGCTTTGCTATTTTTTAAGAAAGCTTATTTTTTCAATGCTTCTTTAAAAAGCAGTGAGCGATAAGCTGTGACTACTGCTCACAACTACTGCTCATAGCTCACTGCTATTGCTTACAAGTATTTTACCAAACACACCATGTCTTTATACCTATACATGATGATAATTTTCCTTCATCCAACTTTCTATGTCAATTAAAATTATCCCCTAAATCGCAACTAACCCAATATATTTTTTTCGTACGAAATTTTTGACTCGGCTAAATTGCATATATCTTGCAATATCTCACAAATAATTCGATCTAGAGATCAACCAAAAATATTGTTTGTTGAACTCACTCACATGCCACTACCCAATAGGACAATAGGTGAGAAGCCTCAATGTTTATCATGAATTACAATACGTGACATACGTGCTTATAGTATTTCAAATCCATGCATAAGTGTTTGTTTTTCATAAAGAGGCTCTTAATGACCTCTTAATCAACTGCTGAGACGCGGTCGACATTTTGATCGTTCAGACCGCTTTTTTTTTTTTTCCCGCCCGCACGCTGCTCGAGGCGTGAAGATCTTAATGGTCTAGACTTGAGAGGGGTGTCCGAATGACTCTTGTTGCCTCTTGTCGACAAAAAAAAAAAAAAAATTAGTACGAGCAAGCAAATGTGCGGTTCAAACATGAGTTTTTTCCTGCTCAGATGCGGTCGATCTCGACATTTACGCATCGATTCAGATTCGATGCGGTTCAGATTCGATTCGTAGTTTCTTAAAAACAAACACCACCTTACATACGCACGCATTTATACGTGAGTTAATGAAAAAAAAAAAAAAAAAACTTGATTTTCAGCCTTTAGACTTGCAATTTTTTTCTTCCAAAAAGTGAAGTCAAGCAAAAAATAAAACTGGAGTCGATTAGTCACGCAGTTGAAGAAAAAAACTTCCAAATAAAGAAAATGGTCTATGAGATGATAAAAAAAATCTTAGTTTATATAAGTCATTGGCCCTTTATAAGTTTACTTACAATGATAGTGCTTTACATTAGTTGCGTACTTTCGCGTATTTCATTACTTTTGCTTTCATCCACCGTCCTTGACCCGTGCATTTTACCATATGATATTATATGTCGCTAGAGAGTACACCATAATCTTTTGACAATGCTGATATACTTAGCCCCAACGACAAAATACAAGCAATGGATGATAATTACAAGTTGGGTAATGTAACACAGGTCTGTAACACAGGTGCCCTTTCACCTAAAAAGTGAAAGCGTTAGGTGAAAGGTCCAACGACGGTTGAGGACACCTAACGCTTCCACCTAAAAAATGGAAGCGTTAGGAACCGTCGTGACGGTTGAGGACACCTAACACAGGTCTATAACTGTTAATGGCCTAACAATTAAAATTTATGAGTACTAAATTGCTAACAATGTACGTTTACCAAAATTTTCACCTGTTCATTTGGGTGTTATTCGGGTTGACCCGGTCGGGTTCGGGTCAACTCGGGTCGGGTCAACTCGGGTCAAGCTTTAAAAAATATATTCAACCCGACCTTGTTTAGAACTCCGGTCGGGTCAATTCGGGTTCGGGTCAACTCTGTCGGGTCAATTCGGTTCGGGTCAACCCGAGTATTTTACATTGTAAATGTGTTGTTTAGCCGGTTTGTTTGTTCGGCTCGGTCAAGGCTAAAAAATATACCCGAACCCGACCTTGTTTAGAACTCGGGTTGACCCGATTGACCCGAATATATTTTTGAACCCGATTGACCCGACCCGAAATGCCTCGGGTCGGGTTCGGATCGGGTCGGGTTCGGGTCGGGTCAGCCCGAATGACACCCCTACCTGTTCATATCTTTCGACTTTATCTCATATGCAAAAAATCCTGCAAAGCTATATGTACGAAATGAAAATAATACTTTTGAACTATATATTCCCATAGTTTACTAATTTACCAAGCAATTTTGGCCTAAAGCGAAGTTCAAAAATGAGGCATTTTCACTCAAAACGTTTCTATTTTAATACTTTGTTTCATAGAAAACTAAAGATATATACTTTCATTTACGTTGGTTGGCCTCTATTTGATAACATGAAGGGCTTAAAAGCAAAAATATGAGGCCTACATAGCCACAAAACTTAACAATATACACATGAGTTCCAAAAATAGCAAGTGTCTGAAAACGAAGGCCTAGCTATGTACGAGAGACATAAAAATTGGAGGCCTTTCAAATTCAAAGACCTAAAGCGATAGTTTTACCATCTTTACTCTTGAGACACCCCTGTAATTATCAAACGTACTTCAATCATGTGCACAAAGAAAATCATCAAAGCTTTTCTAACGGAAAAGATATGAGAAAAAAGAGAAACTCGAATACAAAGTAATTTGAATTACAACTTGATTACATATAAACGTCAGTAAAATAACTCATTTAAGTATTTATAATAATTGTTTAAAAGAACCTTATGTAAAAATATTAATAGCCGTAGCAAATTTGTAGATCTGCTAATAGGATTTTAAAACAATGGACACTCGGTGGAGGTTGTCTAGCTATATACACATAAAATAGCTAGATACACGTACACATCTTATTGTATTCATTTGTGTTTTAACGTAATATCTTCCTTCAAATCCTTTCGAAACCCATACGGCCCGTTTTACCTCATGCAATTACTTGATAAACAGAAAGAAACATAATGTCGTCATCCAATTACAGCCACCTTGCTCACTTAAATATACTATCTCCCACCAACAATTTCGCTGAAATGTTTTTTACCGGCACAGGTGGAGATTTGGAAATGAATACGTGGGACAACTTTTGTTTTCCAGTTAGTCGATTGATATCCATACTCATGGGAGGTTTGTGAAAAATAGGACGAAACACGAGATTGTATATATACGTTGTTGTTTTTTATAAATATTATTAATAATTTCAAAATGAAAGCACGAGTTACTATGATATTTAAATGAATACACGAAATTTATATATATAAACGAATAATGTTATTCTTCTTTATCGATTAAGTAATGATCTTTTGGAAACTTCTTATTTTACTATCCACATCAAATAACAACTCATTTTATTTTTCATTATAAGTTCAACCCGCGCGTACACGGGTTTTCAACTTACCTCATATCTAATATGAATACATGAAACAAACTATCAAATATATCATGGTTGTTATATATTATTCATCAAAGATAAAATATGTTTGTAATGAAAGCATATATACTACCCAACAAGTTTATAAATAAAAAATAATATATTTGAGAAATATTTTTTTATAGTTATAATTGTTTTGTATTCTAGAGTTGTAAATTTAAATTAAGTAGTTGTTTGGATATTCATGACATATTTAAGCTTTACGAAGGATATCCATGTAATTCTAAGTTTAGATTACGTATATTTTCAATTTTTAGTTTTTGAAATGATATATATATATGCAATTAAAAGTTTAAGCTCGATATATATATGCAATTTTGAGCTTTTGCATGGATATATATGCAATATTATATGTTGGTTAAATTTATAAAAACATATATAAACCATGTATAAACTTCCAAAAATCACAAATCCATGGTACAAGCAAGCTATATATTTACGACTTCTGCTAATCATATGTACTTTTTAGTATTTGTGTTTTTTTTAACTTTTATGGTTTATGTAATTAAAGGTGTTGGTGGGTTGACATATCTAACACTTAACTAACTCGAACCTCAGACGGGTTGACATGCCTTTAACCAATGCTTGTGTATTTCAATGTGAATTTCGAGTCAGTATCAGAAATTACCGCCAATAACTAAACGAATTATAAGTCAACTTGCAATAGTTTACTTAGTAGCTTGAAGTATTAAGAAACATTAAAAATCCCCATTCACCTATAAGTAATAATGACATAACATTTACATAAAAAAGTTGTTCGGTCATAAAATAGCAACGAACCTAATTAAAAGTTTCCCTTTGGTACGTAAAATCCATAATATATCATTAAATTTCACAAAATTTGTAAAGTGTTAAAATATGCACATTATAATGCGTTGTCATACTAGAAAAACGCATACACGTTTCACTATTTTTAACCTGACAACACATCAAAATGTGCATATCATAACACTTTGTAAAAGTTTGTTACATTTAATGATATTTTTTGAGTTTACGTATCAAAAGGTTTGAATCGCCGGTGAAACTCAGGTCACGCCAATCTCTTTTGAGTGTCAATATACCCATCTCCAACAGCCTAACACGAGGCCATAACGAGCATATGTTCTAGTAACCTTTATCCATGAGTTGTATTGAATCAATGATTTATTTTCTCAAACCCTCATCGAATGGAGAAATAAATGTTTACCGTAAAGGAGTGATATACCTAATGCAATATGGTGGTATTGAAACATATTCTGATTGGCTATTTGCTTGCAAACAAGAGTTGTGATCACCTAATAAAAAACAAAGTCAACTAAAATTGTGTGTGTGAAATTACAATAGTTAATGATTATTTTTTCACAATAACGTGCCAACTTACAATTGTTAGGATGGCTTAGCTTGCATTTATATTATTTTCATTCTTAAATCAAACTATACTAAACTTGCTTATAAGAAATGAAAAGTCAACTTGCAATAATGTGTTTTAATAGCTTAAAGTCGTCTTTATAATTTATTATTAATTTTTATACTATAGACTATCATTCAAAACAATGACGATTTAGACATTATCTATCTCGTCATTTACCTACACATGTTTTACTACGTTATACATGTTAAGTAGGACGGTCAATTCTTTCACCTCATTTACACAACATTGGTAAACACAACGATTAACTTTGTTAATATATAATGAAATCCCAAAGCCTCAACCAAATATATGAGGAAATGATAATACCATATTCTTAATGTGTACCTTCATAACTTGGATTGTATTGTATTGAAAGAAGGTTTACATGGGATTTTTTGCTTTAGAATTAGAAAAAGGCAAAAACAATTAATGCTTCATATATAATCAATGGTAAGTACATATCATTTTATATATCATAGCAAATATAAATATAAATTGAATAAGTTAACGTGAAATTGTGTTCATTGGATGCCTTGAATCATAATCTATAAAAATATGAACCTTGTTTTATGGTCTTATTATATAATTTAATAATAGTTGACTATGATTGCTATATATCAAGGTCGATCATGTTGTTGTTAATGTATCACATTTTGCAAGTAGACTAGATGTGACAAAACTAACATGTTAATTTTTATTATCACCATCTCTCACATTATTTACTTAAATTATTCTTCTGATAGATAGTTTATGAAAACAAAGGTTGTATCCAATGACAAATAGGTAAATCTTAGTTTTGACAAATTTGTATCGAATGACAAACATGTAGTAGCATAAAAGTTTTACAAACTTGTAGCTTTAATAATTAAGTAAACAACACATATATTAACTTGTTTCATTGTAGTTTGGACTTTTGGACTTTTCAACAAGTTAAAGTGTTGTAGGAATGAGAGAAAGAGAAACTCAATTACAAAATAATTTAAATAACAACTTGATTACATGTAAACCTTAGTAATATAACTCATTCAAGTATTAAAAGAACTTGGTGTTTGATTTTAGTATCAATGGTTGTTACGGATATAGAATTGTAATAAAAGTATATGTAAACAAATTAACATGAGTTTTAATACACCCTCCAACTATTTACTCCTATAAATCCTACTGCACACAACAATATTAAATAACTTTCTTTCACTCATTCTCTCTCTGCATTTAAACCGTCAGTTCTGACAAGTCGTGAGTAGACACATTTGTAGAAGGCTTTTGTAAGAATATTTAGCATTTATCAATTAACAACCATAGAAAAAATTGTAGATCTACTAATTGGATAAAAAAAGGACGGTTGGTGGATGTTGCCTCTATATAGATTATCCTATATAAAAATCATGAAGAAATAACTAATACTTATGGTTGTTCGGATTAAATGTCTATAAAATTTTGATGAATGGGACATGCATTGGCGAGTTTCTATGCATCTTACAAGAAGTTGTGATTTTATGCTCCATTCTACTGCTAGTTGGCAGCTTTTATTAGATCTACATTTACTAATAGCTTATTATAAAATTTGATTACATGTTCTTATGTTTCTTCTAATTTTTTCTTTTTCTTACAAGAGTATTGTTATATCCTCCTACTCTTTGTGCTTACTTATCCTACTACCCACATGAAAATAAAACACATGTATTCCACTTATTATCTCACTTCATCTCAACCGTCAGTTTTTCCATATGTCAGGATCCTGAAAATAGGATAATAAGTAAGAATGTTTAGTAGGAAGAAATAAAATTTCTCTTCTTACAATCGTAAACAATGCATCCTGTCGTTGAATTATAAAATGACTTTTTGGTTAGTGTTTTGTTGTATTTAAGTGAAAATCCCGTACGATATGAAAATTAGAGGTTTACACCCATATTCTGTTTACGTTGATGTTGCAATTTCATTAAAAAAAATCTTTTTTTTTTTAACCTAAAAGAATTTCTTAATTATTTTACGATATTCTAGTAATAAATTGCCTTTCGGAATTAGTTATAGTTTACTACTACAAAACTATGATAGAAGCATGTTCGACTTTTGGTTAGTGTTTTGTTGTATTCAAGGGAAAATCCCGTACGATACTCACTGCGATTAGTGGTTGCTCGATTTCAGAGATCTCAGAGTCAAAAGGGTGTGCAAAAACAAGATTTTGTGCATAAAAAAGTGGAACAAAAAACAGGTACGTTTCAACCTAATCACCCGAATACACGTGCTAATAATTTCCCTCAATCATATGCGTCTATTGTGCATGGGGATGTTTCCTCAACTAATTCAATTAAGAAGCCTGATGAGGAAAAAACAATGAAATTGAATGACCCAGAGTTGATTTCAGTTGAGGACACTACAAAAACTGTTTTGGTTAAGGTGAAGGAAGTAGGTTCTATGATTAATATGCATCGTATGTGTAGCAGTGAAGGATTTTCTAATGTGAAAGTGCAATATGTTGGGGGTTTATGGACGTGGTTAGAGTTTCAAACTTCTGATGCATGCTTGGCATTCAAAACTAACAACAACTTGAAACAGATGTTTGCTTCCATAAAACCTGTCCAAAGTAACTTTGTTCTCGATGAAAGAATGATTTGGATTGAAATCAATGGCTACCATGCAGCGTGGGGTTCGGCCGCTCTTAAAAGGTAGCTAATGTATTTGGCAAATTTATGTTCTTTGAGTATGATCATGCACACAATATGAGTATTGGGAGGGTGTGTATTGCCATAAAATACAAGAAATTTATTGATGAAGAGATTTCAGTAGAGATAAATGGTGAATCGTTTGCTGTCTATGTTAGCGAACTATCCAACTTGAGTATCAAAATTGAGGAGGAAAATGAGTCGGACTGTGGATTAAGTGAAAATGATGAAGTGGAAAATAGGTCACATTCTGATGAACCGTGCAGACAGGAAAAGGAGTGTGATAATGTGAGTATCAGTGACCATGAAGATGATATGATCATTAAGGATGATACAAATACTGTTAACCAACACGAACATGTTGGTTCTCATGATCAACAAGAACATGTGGTTAAGAATGATATAGATACGGTTAACCAACAGGAACATGTCGTCGCTCATGATAAGATTGACGATGAAAATCAGAAACATGAAGACTCAAATGGTGATGCAACTCAATCGGATACTAGTTGTCCACCTGGTTTTGAATTTCTTAAAATGCAAAAACAGAAGCAACAACAACAGGTTCCATCTTCCCCAACAATTAGTAATTGTTCTACTTCTTTTGCTAGATACCGCAAGAAGGATTTCAAAGGGACATCGTTACTTTATGAAATAAACCGTTTGATTGAAGTTGGGGGGGCTTTGGGGTACGATGTTAGGGGTTGCCGAAAAACTCTCAAACATAGGTTGAGCGGATCAGGGGTGGCCATTTTTGATAGATGAATATTCTATCAATTAATATTTGTGGTACCAAGAAACGAAGGAAACGGACGTGGATCAAAGAGTTGTGCTTTAAACATCATATTAGTTTCCTAGGGGTGCAAGAATCTAAAATGACACGCTTAGAACTATTCCAATTAAAATCGATGTAGGGAAATTTTTCATTTGATTATGCTTGTAGTATGACTAGAGGTTTTTCGGGTGGTTTAATCTCAATATGGGATCCGATTCGTTTGTAAAACAAGAGATTTGGTGTGATGAAAACTACATTATTGTTCAAGGCAATTGGGTAAACGCATCAGAAACATATTATATGGTAAATGTGTATGGTCCGCAAGATTCAGTAGCAAAAAATACGTTATGGAACAAGCTTCTTCAATTTATCAAGAACCATAGTGGCAGGTATGTTATTTTTGGTGATTTAAATGTAGTTCGGAATGAAGGAGAGCGAATTGGTTATGTGTTTTCTAGCATGGAAGCTAAATCTTTTAACGAGTTTATTGATGAATCGAGGTTGCTGGAAATGCAAATGGGGGCGGAAATTTACATGGATGAATAAGGGTGGCACAAAAATGAGTAAGCTTGATCGTTTCTTGATATCGGAAGACGTGTTAGATGATAATAACGATTTGAAGGCATTAGTATTGGACCGCTTATGGTCTGATCATAATCCAATATTGTTGCATTCTTCAAAGACAAATTACGGCCCAATTCCATTTAAATTCTTCTCCTCGTGGTTACAAAGGAAAGATATTGATGAGGTGATAAAAAAAGCATATGAAGATAGTTCAAATGGTGAAGCAGACCATACTGTGTTTTTGCATGATAAGCTAAAATTTATTAAAAATCGTCTAAAAAGTTGGCATGCTGAAAATAAGAAGGTTGATAGGGCTCGTAAACGTGAACTCATAAACAAGTTGGCAGACCTTGAATTAAAAATAGATTCAACAGGGGCATCGGAAGAAGAAAAAGAGGAGCGAATTCAGATTCTTCATCAGCTTAACGATATCGATCGAATTGAATCTTTAGACCTTGTCCAAAAAGCTCGGCTTAAATGGGACGTGGAAGGCGATGAGAATACTAAATTCTTCCATGGTTTGCTTAAACAAAAGAGAAGTAAACAATCTATTCAGGGAGTTATGCTAAATGGTGAATGGATATCGAATCCGGTTCATGTCAAAGAGGGGTTTCTTCAGTTTTACAAAGATAAGTTTCAATCATATGTTCCTCAAGTAAATTATACTTCTCATTCGTCTTTTGCATCTCTAAGTACGGCTCAGAGGATTGATATGGAGAAATCGGTTTCAAGTGACGAAATTAGAAAGGCGGTTTGGGATTGTGGTAATGACAAAGCCCCGGGCCCGGATGGTTTTACCTTTCTTTTCCTGAAACGTTATTGGGATATTTTGAAAGGTGATGTGGAGTTCTTTGTCTCAGAATTTTTCTCATCTTCAAAAATGCCACCAGGTACTAATTCCGCTTTTATAACTCTTATCCCCAAGGTATGTAATCCGTCTTTGGTTAAATATTATCGACCTATATCTTTAATTGGATTACATTACAAGATCATTGCAAAAATTCTTGTAAATCGGCTAGTCTCTGTGATCGGTAATCTCGTAAGTCAAGAACAATCGGCGTTTATTTCGGGTCGTCAAATCCTTGATGGTCCTTTGATGTTAAGTGAGACGATTGATTGGTTTAAACAACAAAAAAAGAAGTTGCTGATCTTTAAAGTCGATTTCGAAAAGGCATACGACTCTGTAAATTGGAAGTACTTGGATTATGTCCTTGAGCAATGTGGGTTCGGCCAAAAGTGGCGTGGTTGGATTTTCGAGTGCTTAAAATCTGCCCGGACGTCCATTCTTATAAACGGTAGTCCAACATCGGAATTCTCTTTAAAAAGAGGACTTCGCCAAGGAGATCCACTGTCTCCTTTCCTCTACATCCTTATTATGGAGGGTCTCCACATAGCGCTAAAAGACGCCTTGCATAATAATCTAATTCGTGGAGTTCAAGTCGGTAATCCAAGTATTCGGGTGTCTCATTTTTTCTATGCGGATGACGTTGTGTTAGTGACCGAGTGGAACCGGGCTCAAATGGATAATATTCTTCTTGTCCTAAATGTTTTCTACCTGGCATCAGGTCTACGCATTAATATCAATAAATCAAATGTATATGGTGTTGGGGTTGCTAATGAAGAGGTAAAGGATATGGCACGGTTAACTGGTTGTATGTCGGGATCCCTTCCATTCACATATCTTGGACTTCCAGTTGGTTCCAATATGAGTCGTTTAACTCACTGGCAAGGATTCATTGAGAAATTCAAATCTCGGTTATCCAAATGGAAAGTCAAGTTACTCTCAATAGAAGGTCTATCAACTCATGTTAAGGCGGTTTTGGGGAGCGTAGGGATCTATTACATATCATTGTTTAAAGTTCCGGAGAGTATTCTATCGGATATTGAAAGGTTACGAGCCAAATTTCTTTGGGGTGGGGACCTAGATTCGAAAATGATGATTTGGATCAAGTGGGAAACTGTGTTAGCTTCTCTCGAAAAGGGGGGGGTTTGGGCATTGGAAGCTTGAAGGCTTTCAACCTTGCTCTTCTCCAGAAATGGCGGTGGAGGTTGGCTACTAACTCGAATTCGTTGTGGGCTAAAGTTATCAAAGCTATACATGGGGAGGAAGCTGGTTTCGATCAAAATAGATGTAAAAGTAATGGTGTTTGGTCAAAAATCGTTGGCTCTATTAACCAGCTACACTCAAGCGGCATTGTTCCAAAACATACCTTGCATTATAAACTAGGTTGTGGTATGAAGGTACGGTTTTGGAAGGACACCTGGAATGGTGATACACCATTTGCCTATCGTTATAATAGATTATTTAGATTGGATCCTGAACCTGATTGTACGGTTATTGATCGGTTTGTAAATGGGGAATGGAACTTCAAATGGATAAGACCAATTATGTCAGGCCGAAATCTTGATTCCTTAGCATGTTTGACGACTGAGTTTGTAATACCTAAAATTCTAAAATTCACAAAAAGACCAAAATACCCTTATGATCAAAAGTAAGAATAATTAAATAAACAGAATACCAAATGAGCTACGTAAATTCAGAAAAACTTATAAGAAAATCACATATGATCCAAATAAATCTTGAATGACTTTGTAAAGTTAATTTTTATAGATTATAATTTTATAAAATCAATTATGTATTTTAATAATTAGCCGAATATATTAAATAGTTTTATAAAAGAAATTAATTAATAAAAGCCCAATATAAATTTATAAAACTAAGAGTCCATTTATTTTAAGTCCAATACATTATGAATCCCACAAGAAAAATAGTAAATCAAGTATATATACAAAATTCGGTTCCCATAAAATTCCTAATTACCGATTTTCCCAAACCGACTTCAAAACCCTAAACAAATCGACTTCCAGTTTCCAATTTTCTTGGACAACTTTGAAGGTAAAGAAGGTGGGAAAAATAGGGTTCGAGTTCCTAAGTTTCTGGTTTAAGCGTGGTGAGTTTTTGGGTGAATTAGGTTTCGACAAGTGAGGTTTTGTGCTTCTTTTGTTCTAGCGATCCAAGCTCATTAAGGGTAAGTTCCTAATGTTGATTTCAGTCCTATAAGTCATATGGAACACATAAAAATTATCCATGCATGTTTAATATGTCGTATGGGATTATTTGGAATCTAAAACCCTAAAAAGCGTATACAAATAACGAATGGGTGTATAATATTTTTAGAGATCATGAATTGATTTTTCCAGAAGCTATTACATGTTATAAGACCTGAATAAAATACATATTTGTGAATTCGAAGCTTGTATGAATTGTTTTGAGTTTTATGGATCGCTTAAACATGGAAAAAAGAAGGTTTTTAAAAGGGATGATTAGGGTTTTGCATAAACTAGGGTTTTCTTGTAATCATTGAAGGTAATTAATGAAGTAGTAACGATGAGTTAATGATTGGTTAAACTTAGGTTTAGGGTTTGTACTTGAATTATGTCTTTTCGGTCCTAAATAAAAGTTTTGGGTTGGTTTTGTAAATTATGAAACTTAAAGGTTATTTTTGTAAACAGTAAAATACTTGTACTAAACGTATAAAAATAAGTGTGGGGGTTAAACATGTAATTTTGGATATTTAGAGGGCCATTCGAATTGTATTCAACCTAAAGGGGTATGTTTTGTAAATTCTAAAACCTTTGGGCTAAAAGTGTAAAATCTGATAAAGTAAGGTGAGATTGTGAACTTAAAGACGTCAAGGGTGTAATTAGTAATTCTGAGTAATTATGGGTTCAACAAGTGTAAATTGATTTTGTAGAGACACGCATGAGTTTAAGTTAATTTCGGTTTGTTATCATTTACGTTCTAGGTTAAATTGGGAAATCATTAAAAGAAGTAATATGTGAATTTAATGCGTATTTTGTAATATTTAAAGAGTATGGGAAACCCTAGAACCTATATAGGAAGTTGATGAATTAATGAGGAATACCCTAAAATGTTGTAATTCCGTCTGTCACTAAAATGAGAATATTCTGACAACTTTAAAAGTATTAATGCGATAAATCCGTTATAATATTAATGATGCTAATAAATATTAAATAAATCATAATCCGTGTAGATTCGTTGGAGGAGACGCGACGTTACATCTTCGTATTCGCTCATTCGTTACTTTTCTCTCAATTGCTTTAAGGTACGGATATTCATCTTACCTTAAGACACTTATGTTATCATACATATATTCGACCTTCGTAGTAAAGGTTCCTTATGATGTTCTTTCGTTAGTCTTTCCATTTTTCATATTAGGGTTTCCAATGCCATTGCTATGAACCCTTTTCTGATTGTGTGATCTGTTGCTTCTCTGAACTTATGTTTTATTGAACCATGCGATATTTGATTTGAACTTTATGTTAGGAAGACTTTGATATGTGTAATTCTTGAACCTTATTATATTTGAATGTGAACCTTATGATATGAGTTAGTGATATGTTATCTGCTGAACCATGTGTTTGAATGAGACTTACGTTATGATTGAACTTTTGTCTGACCTAAGTTAGTTTGACACCCGAGCCAATTATTAACTAGTCATGGGGTTCCATGTCCGTGTCGATGATGCACCTCGACATGACTCTAGGGCGAGAGAGTGAAGTTCGCCACGTCCCTAACTGCTATTTGTTATGAGCTCGTTGGTATTATATTACCTATATATGTCTATGGGCGATGGATGCATCCTAGATCCGATCATTATCCGATATGATTTGTCCGGTGAATGATGTCGTGCAATACGCGTCTTCACAACTTCGGGAGCTAGCTACTCCAAATTATTTTCTAAGATTATTCCTGTATATGGATGATGTTTTGATATGATATGTTCTGGGCTCGAGGTAGTTAACTAAATCTTTATCTGTAAATTCTATGTTAAGTTCTGATTTTGATTCGGTATGTTCAATGTTTATGATTATGTGCAAGGCTTATTATATGCTATTATATGTGTTTATACTTTTGTATGTTTATGTGACTACAGTCTGCTATGCTAAGATATGATTAATATGTTTAAATATGATTCGCATGCTGTCATCTGATATTATGTTAGTTTATCGCTATATGGATTCGTTAATCTGTGAGGTGAATGTGCTAGTATGAAAGTGAGTATTCTATAAGTTTAGTATGTATAATTTTTTCAGTTAATATTGTGAACTTTGCTTTTACGTTAGTGTTTTATTGCCTATGTGACCTGCCATGTTTAAACTCTGCTGATGTTAGGATTTGATCTGAGAACTGGTTTAGCTTATGATATCTGTTTTGATAATTGTTAATGGTTATGCTATGTTTTGTTTGGTCTATTTAATTATAATTTGTCTACTATGTTTCCTATTTGCTTTTGAGACTGTCATGATTTGGACTGCTATTTTCGCTGCTGCAATATTGAATTAGGTGTGTTAAGTGAAGGTTAATTAATTTGTTGAATGCCAGGTTTATTTTCTAGAAACTGTTTTTGTTAGTCTTAGACTTTTCATTTGGTTTATATGTAATCTATTTGCTCTTGATATGCTAAGTGTTTGGTTGTTCTGATGTGTTTGTGTTGTGTCATTAATGTGCTATGAGATGTTTAAATTGTTATGTGATTGTTTGGATTTCTGTATATTTGTGTTTTCGCAGAATCCTAAAAGATCCCTTGTCATTATTTTATTTTGATTTCGTCATTTGTATATTTTGTTTAGTTTTTGTTTCGTTATATCCGTTCACTGGGCTTTGTAAGCTCACCAAGACTTTTCTTTTCTGCGGCGGTATTAAGCGTTCAAGATAAGCTTATGGGATAGCTGATCTGGGTTGAGAGTAGAGGCGAGAGCGAGATTCGATTGTAGAGATCTTAGATTTATTTTGAAGTTTAGTTATTTATGTTTTCTCTTGAATATTTTTGTAAGGCTTTCTCTATTGTATAGTATTTTAAGTTCTGATATGAAACCGTATTGTGATATCTTTACCCTTGTCGGGTTGGGGTGTTACAGAGTTGGAGCAAGTACAGACTTCTGAAAGCCAAGATGAGTTGCGTTGGTACATTGGATGTGATGGCATGTTTACGGTTAAAGACACGAGACACCACATTGACGATATCATTCTTCCAACGCTTGAATCTCCTACAATTTGGTGCAAATGTATTCCAAGAAAGGTGAACATTTTCCTATGGAGACTTAGGTTGGATCGTCTTCCTCTTCGACTAAATCTTTCAAAACGAGGATTGGATATTCAATCTATAATGTGCCCTCTATGCTCGAACGGTGTGGAATCAAATGACCATTTATTTTATACGTGTGAAGTGGCGTCAGGTATTAGGCGGTTAATTGAGGTTTGGTGTGACTTGCATTACCCGAACCTTATTTCATCGTCAGAATGGACATCTTGGATAAATAATATGCGGTTATCAAAGGATAAGAAGACTCGTATCCAGGTGGTCATGGCAGCTACTTGGTGGACTATTTGGAAATTTCAAAATTCGGTTACTTTCAATTCCCAAAATTTGAGAAAATGTGACTTGTTTGATAGCATTAGACTTAATTCTTTTTCTTGGTTACAAAGTAGAAGTTCTATACGTTTAGCTTGGCATGATTGGCTAAAAACTCCATTGTAACTTTTCTAGCTTCTTGCTAGATTTTCTTTATTTATATACTTGCCGTTCAAAAAAATAAAAATAAAAGTGTCAACTAAACTTGTGTGTAACCTCAATAATTTATGGTTGTTTTTGTATAATAATTTTCATTTTTAGATCGAGTTCTAATAAAATATCTTACCAAAAGTAGGGTCGGCAATTTAGTCGTATTTGGGTTAAATCCAACTCTTAGTAATTACAATGTTGATAACAATGATTACTTAATTTTAGATGAATGATGATTGGTATATTGATTGTGCAGCCTGTAGAAGACCTAAATATAATCTCCATTTTTACACTTATGGAGAGAAATGTTGCTCGTTTATGTAAGTATTAAACGTGAATCTTAGGACAATGCAATTGGGATTAGGCTATGAAAACGCGCAGGCTGTCTTTTTTTTGTTTTTTTTTTTTGGTAAAAGGGATTCACCCTGGTAAAATATATAAATCACAGAAACAATGAGTACAATGGAATGTGGTTGAAGTACCACATTAACCTCAAGCAAAGCTTGAACAGCCCACTAAGTCGCTAGAGACAACCAAAAAAGCGACATGAAACTAGATACATACAATAACTAAATCACCAATAGGAAAAAACCACTTCAAAAAGCAAGAGTCACCACAACAATCCATACGCCGCCTCTTCGGAGTATAATGCACCAACTAAGGTTGCCTCCTTAAAAAACCTTCCCAAGAAAAACCCAAAGGGAAAAACCTTGGAGAAGGAAAAAAGAGTACAGCCCTCAATCGGAACTCCATCGAACAACCAGGCACGCAAACCAAAACATCCATATAACTCAAACAAATGTCCGACACCCAGTTCTTTAGCCAAACATCAAATAAGGAAATCGTCATTGGATAGACCGAATAAGAGACTGAGGTAACCTCCAAATATGCAAAAGAGCTTTAACATTCTTCGTCTTCTTAAATTTACACGTAAGAAGCTTGAGACGAATGGTACACTTGATCAAATCAATGACTTGATCTTCAGATCTCTTTTGCTTTTTGAATATCCTGTTGTTCCTTTCTTTCCAGATGAAATAAATAGCAGCAGCAAATACAAGTTTAGAAACAACACTTCTAGCCGACCTAGACCTTGAACTAGGAATGAGAAAATTCACGATCGCATGGTGATGATTGCTTGATGAACTCACTCATATGCCACTACCCAATAGGAAAATAGGACAGAAGCCTCAAGTATGTTTTTTTTCTTCTTATTATTAATTTCAATGTTTATCATGAAGTACAATGCTTTGTATTCGGCGAGGGATTCAGGATTTTCGAGAAGGTGTTACACACAAAAAGTTGGTGCAGAATAAAACTGTTGAGTTAGCCCATTAAAAACAGAGGTAGCAAATCGGAGGTTGCACATATATACCACAAAACGACGTTTTTCTAAAGAAATTGCACTTCGTGACCTAAAATCGGGTGTTGCTCATGTCTTAGTTGACACCAATGTACATTCGTTCGTGTGATTGAATTACGTGGAATTATTATGGGGTTGATGGCCGCTCAATTGTGATATTAATTATTGTATATATGATATTTGTGCCTAGAGTATTTCATATCCATGCATAACTTACATACAAACGTATTTATAAGTTTACTTACAATGATAGTGCTTTACATTAGTAGTGTAATTTTTCGTATTTCAATACTTTTGCTTTCAACCACTCTCCTTAACCCGTGCATTTTATCAAAGGATCAAATTTGGTGCTAAAATTACTCCGCAATCTTTTTTCAACCCTCATATACTTAGAAGTGCGCCCCAACGACAAAATATAAGCACTGGATGATAATATTATATTACAATCAATATATTTATTATTGTTAATCGTATTTTATAGTCTTTATATATATACTTGAAGGGTAGAATCTTCTTATTTTAATTGGTCATCGCAACTATGCATATTATATATCATGCTATCACCATCTCCAGCTCATTTTAGAAGTAGACAACATTTAACTAATCCAAGAAGTTGAATCTTCTTAAGTATCACCACCATCACCCCATGATTAATTTGAATAATTCTTCTATAGATAGTTTATAAAACAAAGATATTTTTAGAGAAAATAGGGTGTAATAATAACACTTGAATATAATGTACCTTGGTGTTCAACATATACAAATCTTCACAATTATATTGATGGTAACAATGATTGTTTAAATTTAAGAGGAAAATTTTGCTGTATATTGATTTTGCAGCCATGTAGAGGACCTCAAAATCGTGTCCATTTTTACATTTAAGGAGAAAAATGTTGCTATTTATTATTATTTTATTTATTACTAGCTTATAGACCCGTGAAATTCACGGGTTTTTAAAGAAATAATTCATCAAAAAGTTGAGTGTGAGAATAATGAAATAAGCAACAACGAACGATATAAGTTTTATTTTTTTTAAAAAATAATAAATAATAAGCCAACGACCCTATAAACAACTATGTTTATAACAATTAATATAATAAATATTCATGAATCGTCATCATCAAATTTGATGATCTTCACAAGAAAATCTATGAATTGATAAGCCAATGTCCATTCCGTCAACACCTAATAAGTTAAAAAAAATATTAAATGTGTAAATAAAAGGAGTATGTGATTTTTAACACGTGTAAATTTAAAATGTTATAAATGATTTAAAATGTATATTGTAAATTTAAAAATGTTATAAAATGTTATAAACTAACTTTTGAAAGTGATTGACCTTGGCTTTTGTTTATTGTCATAGCAAATGACATCGACAAATGAGATTGTTTCTAACAATCTTTAGCGGTAGACGTTTATCGGACCGTAATTTTCAACTTCGTATGATAACCTTCTTTCCAAAATGTGTTCCGTTAATTATGTGTGCTCGAATAGAAGTTCTTGATAATCGAACTATTTGAAGTCTTTGTCTTGTTACATAATCCATTTAATTGATCTATATTCCTCAACAACCGTATCGGACTTTAACACAAGTTTGTAGTTTGAGCACAAGAGAATTTCAACCTATTGATAAATCAGTAACAAATTTCCAAAAGACGAAGGGTTATACACAAGTAGCCAAAAATATTCGACACCTATAAATTCATATTGTTAAATAATTTTGAACCATGGATGAAAACAATAATTAAAATTCCAAAAGACGAAGGCTTATACGCTCTTGTTGTGGGCTTCTATTGAGAAATTTGCAAATTTGCTACTCCACACCTTTGATTTCACAAACCATGTCATGCTCACAAATGATTTTTTTCTTCTCTATTGCTTATCAACTTGCTAAGATAGGTACCTAACTCTTAACCGTAATGTTTTTACGGAATATTTCATGACATAACACAAATTTCATTTAGTACTTCAAAATAAATAAAACTATCATGTATATATGTCATAAAATTGCTTACACATAAAAAAAACCCTACATTAATGCCTTCTCATCGTATATAATTTCAAACCAAATTAAAGGCATTAAAAAAATCATTTGTGAGCATTGATCCATATGTTTACACATGATCCAAGGCATATGTTTACACATGATGAGTATAGTTACCTGCTTTTCCAATTAAAGAGGCCATCAAAGATGCAAAGAAAACCACATTCCTTAATTTAAGATACATGCCTATGTATAACCAGTCGGGCATTAAGGACCCAACAACTACTGGATGCCACCACAACATCGTCATGCAATTCAACCATAAAAAAAATATCAAGAAAAATGATCATATGCACAAACAGATGCAGATCTTTCACAATGTTCCTAAGATACAACCAACATGCTTTCGGGTATTGAAGTGTTTTTGCATAATAGTCATTGATGGAAACATATTTGGTAGAAACATATGTGAGAAAAGGCCCACATTCATATTTCTAATCGGATTTTATTATGGATTTCCCTGAAGATAAACCGCAAAACCCTTCTACTGGTAGATACTTCAACGACGTCCAAAAGAAGAGAAGAACCTTTCCTTTCTCGAATCTCATTCTCCCAAAATCGCTATTAATAATTCATGTTAGACTAACGAGTAGTAAAAAAATACATTAATATTATGAGTTTTTATGACTTATGACTTAATAATCCATTTGCGATCAAAAGATTTAGTCTAACCCAAACAAAGATAAAATTTCATATCTGCCTAATGTACCAAAAATATCAAAATGGCTTGTTGAAGGCAATTATAATCGCATTGCAAATATAAGGATATAAAGAAGATGCACATACCTTTTACGAACCAACAGAATCGGCGATCGGTCCCTTTATGGCCTTTATATTTTGTATGTGCCTTTACGATCATTGACGGAGATATCACTTTCACTCCCAAGCAATAGATAGATTGCAAAGCAATGATTTATAGGACCAATAAAATTGGAGGGTCTAATATTTTTAAAACAAAATACGTACCTTATAAAATCTTGTAAAATATCCAAACAAGTCATCATCATCTTCATTATCGTGAAATGAATATAAAGATTTCCAAAGTGTTGCTTCTTCGGCACCACGAATGTTTTCCCTTAGCGGCTTCATTCAGCAATGCAACTGTCTCTACACAAGTGTTTATTGTTATTTATAGCATAAACTTTCAAATTATAACACAAACATTCAACACACCCGTACCTTTTTTTTTTTATCATCAAATGGATTAAGCTTTCACAAATCACCAATTTAAAGCTAATAAGCATATACATTGTTTTAAGCAATCTAAAAAAGGCAAAAGATCACACATTTATAGAAGCATTATTATTCTCAATTACAAAAAACAGATAAAATATATCGACATTTTGTAGCACACAATAAATATATGTACATTAAAATGAACCTAATACATTGTGTAGACTTGACTATTCATCTATGAATATCATCTCCATGTTGATCAGGTGCGGCTTCCCATAAACAGGTTGCATCCATGTTTTTAGGATTCGAAGACGCAACTTGATGTTGTCTTTCGGAGCACTCCAATCTTTAATATAGCCAGATACATACAAAGTTACAAATTATTTTTTAAGATCGGACAGTGAAAATCGTGTTTGACTTGTATTTAAGTTGATGTTGTCCTTTTTTAATTTACGAAATAAAAAATAAAATCAAATAACCAATTAATTCAAACAGGTTATTTACCAATATCAAATTGGAGCTTGGAACATATTCCCCAAATTATCTTTCAGGGTTTTCTCGTAAAATGCGGACTCAATCGAAAAATATTCCAATCAAACAATAGATCGACAATAAGTACGTATTATAATGAATGATAATGAATTTAAATACAAAAATTAAAACAAAATAAAAAAAAAAAATAAAAACTTACAATCAATCTCGGTTATCACTCTCTTATGATATATATGCCCAAAATAGGATTCCACAGGAATTACCAAATGATTTCCATATTTCAATTTTGACAATAAAACAATAGGCGTTTTGTTTTCAAATTCATTATAATTCGTATGTTTTTCTTATTTTGAAATGGTCAAATCAATAGTTGTTTTAAGAATATTTAAGTTAATGATTGATTGTAATGAACTTGGCAAGGTGTAATTGTTTTTTATTTTTGGATGTTGTTTTGAATTTGAGGAATTAAAGTGTTTGAACAATGGCGTACTAAAGAAGGTTTTAGTTATGTTTTTATTGAGTGTTTGCACAACCATATGAACTTTCTGCACTAATTCTGGAATTACACAATCATTGTCGTATTAGATAGAAGATGATAAAAATCAATAACATAAATCATAATAAGTTTAGGGTTTATTTTCGGAAATTGTTTTAAAATTGACTAAATTGATTCAATAGGTTTCAATCATATGAATCATCAATCAATCAATAACATAAATTAGAATAAGTGCAACTTCATTGACGGTTTAATTTTGGAATTAGTTTTGAAATTGATTAAATTGATTCAATAGGTAAAACTTGCTTTGAAGTTTTTGTTGTGGTAACCGAGTAAATGATTTAATAGGTTTTAATTGTATTAAAAGTGTTTGACTCAATAGGTAACACTTGCTTTGAAGTTTTTGTTGTGGTAACCGAGTAAATGATTTAATAGGTTTTAATTGTATTAAAAGTGTTTGACTAAATTCTATTTACTGGAAAAAGTCATTTGAATTACATGTATTATTAAAATTGACTAAACTAATTTGACTAAATGTTTTAAAAGGTTTGTGTTAAGTGTGTCTTGTACGTTCCTTTTTTATTGACCAATCACATTCTTGAAACATCAGAATATTAATTGCATCATGTGCTTTAAAGGGTGGTACAAAACTCTTGTTTATTATATTAGATAGATTTTTTTTTTTTTTGAGTAACCATGTATCTGACTTTTGGCATACTAATCCACGGGGTTTGAATCCAGCACCACACATACTCTAACCGGGTAAAGTCCTCTCTTTTCAAGAGGTTACATGGCCACTTCAAGGTTTTTTGCACTTAGCATGAATTGAAATTGAACTTGAGATCTTAGAGTGATAGTCACAAATTCTTTTTTGTAAGTATTTAAACGTGAATCATAAGATTAGACAATTGAGTTTTGTAAGTCGCTATACTATCAAAAAGTATTTAATATAAGAGGAGAGTTATTTTACATACTAAACTTTTCTTACATACCAAGGGACTCATCTCCACCATCCATCTAAAAATAAATCAATTGATGAGATTAAAAGCATTTTATTATTTCACCTATATTTTATAATTTAAATATCTCTTAAACCGTTAATCGTTAAGTGAAAATATTTACACCGTCGCGAAGAGCATTTAATTATCTTTCTATAGACGGGAACTTTGATATACTTTTGAAAAAAGAAAAAAAATCGTTTTTCATGTTTTTTCGTCTTTTTTACGTTAATTGAAATTTGCATTAAAATATCATATATGATTAAACACTAATTTGATTATCACATGTGATATTAGTGTTAAATCATATATGATATGTGATATCACATGTGATATTACACTAATATCACATGTGATATTACATATCATATATGATATAACACTAATATCACATGTGATATTCAAATTAGTGTTTTATCATATATGATTTTTAATGCAATTTTCAAGAACGTAAAAACGAAAAACTTAAAAAAACGTGAAAATACTTAATTTTTTTGGTCGAAAGTATATCAAAGTGCTATCTATAAAAGATGATTAAATGCTCGTCGCAATGATATTTTTTTTTGGCTTAACGATTAACGGTTTGAAAGTTATTAATATTTAAAAAAAGATGATGAAAGTGTGTTTTTTAAAATGTTGGGATTAATCTCATCCATTAGATCAAATAAAATTGGATGGTGGAGATTGATCCATTGGTATGTAGATAATCTTTTGTCCTCAAATGATCTTATATCTTAATATAATACGAAGTTTTAAAAGTATTTAATCAATTAATGTCATGAAATTTGAGTTTTTCAGCCAACCATCGCCTCCATTATCTCTAAAATTCCCTGCAACACTTTTATCAAATAAAAAGAGAATTATAAGTAGGAAAAAGTCAGCATCGACTTCATTTGCTTGCCAACATCTCTTGCGTGCGTGTCATCACACTCCGACATAATCACTCGTAGAAACCGATAACAAGCAAAAGAAAATATTGTATTTCGATTGACTGTGTCATTCAATATTAGTACCATTAACTTCCTTCAGGGTATTTACGATGCATTTGAGCAATCAATACTATACATCCGAATGCACTTCAAAATTTCAAGAATTTTCATATTGCTCATTAGTTAGTAATAATATTGGCTTCATTTATCCTTTTGGTTGTGATGTAGCATTCAACTATTTGCTTCTTTACCATGCATGTTCCTTTAACAAGTAATCATAACAAACAAACAAAAAAAAAAGAAAAAAACATGAATGATTAAAAACAAGATAACGTAATGAAAGTTTGGGCTTCTCTAATAAAAGGAAATATTGAGTTGAGATCTGGGAAATTCGATTTCTTGAGACCACTAATAAAAAATACTGGCCAAATATATGCGGAACTCTAACGTTTCGAACCATACAAGCCTTCTGATTGGTGATCATTCACATATATAATAAAAAATTCAATACCAATCGAATACAAAGTCAACTAAACTTGCCAGCATGTTATGTGTAAAATTTTAAATATTGCATTTCTTGTTAATCCATGTTACCCTTTTGTTAAGCCATGTGACCCATTACAAAGTCAACTAAACTTGCCCAACTTGTTATGTGTAAATTGTATTTCTTGTTAATCCATGTTACCCTTTTTTAAACCACGTGACCCTATTAAAAAAAGAGTTATGCTATTTATACCTGCAACACAAGTATAAATATATGCTTAATGCATAAATCACTTGTATAATTGTATTAAGTATTTTTTCTCTCCAAATTTTCACCAATCATTTTTATTAAATCAATCAATCAAATCACTAGGTTCATTTGTAGGCATTAGTAGTCACAACAATCATTTTCTTTAAAAAAATGTTATATTAAAATTGTGTGCAGTAACATCAGTATCTCGAATTTAATGCCTATGTAATTTAACAATTTCTTTTAATTCAGTGGCTAACATGTTCCATGTGATGCACGTACATAAGACAATGGGATCAACTAGATTTCTTAGTTTAAGACATCTCTATAATTTGGAACTTTATTGATGTTTGAGAAGACAGCTTATATCCATGGAACTTAACCAAATAGTCAAAATTTTATTTCTAATCTGGTATGTAAGTATACGTAAGTTCTGATTTTCGCATGATACAAATGATTTAGATTACCATGATATTAGTTACGTAAAAAGTTACATTTTCGACAGTGACAAAAACACACTTGGGTTTCGCAAATTAAAAGAGTAAAAAAGCATGTGATGATATATGAGCAGTTAATGAGATTGGTATCTTCAATTTAGCTACATCATGGCTTGGTTAGTCATTTATATTAAAAGTCAGATAGCTACCAATTATTTAAGACAGTAAAATAGTAGTAAAGAAAACTTGCAGATCTGCTAGTAATTAGGATTAAAGAAAAGGGGGCAGTCGGTGGAGGTTGGTGGCCTATATATACAGGATAAATACTCATGTATTAATTCAGTATCGCCTTCATTCCTTCAAATACTTTCGTAACTTAACCCAAACACCCTCTTTACCTCACATTTACTTGATTAACAGAAACATAATGTCTTCACCCAATTACAACCACCTTGCTCACTTAAAAATCCCCCTTGAAAACATACTAACCGCCACCAACAACTTTTCTTATAAAAATAAGTTAGGAATCTCTGGTTTGGGATATCATTACAAGGGACAGCTCATGTGGTCTGGTGAGTTGATTGATATCAATGCTCAGAGATGGTCAAATAAAGAATGGGATGATGAAAAACAACAACAGTTTTGGATGGAGATTTTAATGCTTTCTACTCTCAAGCATAAAAATCTGGTTTCTCTTGTCGGGTTTTGTGATGAAAATGATGAGAAGATCATCATTATCAAGCGTGAGACAAGGAAAAGTCTTGTAAACTATCTAAGTGACCCAATGTTGTTGACATGGGTGCGAAGATTGGAGATTTGTGTCGGTGTTGCGAATGCGTTGAGTTTCATTCATTATGATGAGCAACGTGACTTTAGTGTTATACATCGGAACATCGACAGTTTGACAGTTGTATTAAATGATAACTGGGAACCCAAGTTATCTGAATTTAGACTTTCAATGAAGGTTACAGCATCTGAAAGGCACCTTTCTTTCGATACTAGTAATGTTTCGAACAGGCTGGGGTATACAGACCCAACATGTTTAGAGACTAAAAGTGTGAGCCACAAGTCAGATATCTACTCCTTTGGGATAGTAATGTTTGAGCTACTGTGTGGCAGGAAATCAGTAATAGCCAACGACTATAATAAGTATTTGGCTTTGGTGGCCGTTACCCATTATAGGGAGAAAAAGCTAGAAGAAATAATTGATTGGGGTCTCGGCAACAAATGGACTCAGATCATTCAACATGTTTGCTGAAATAGCGTGACCGCTTGAAAGAAGAACGATCGCAACGCCCAGATATAGATGAGATTGTCCCAAGACTTGTGAAAGCGTTGGAACTCGTGACGTGAAAACAAGCCTGTAAGACCTCTTCTTTATACACCTTCAATTCACTACATCAGTTTGCACGTCGTTAGCTAGACCCCATAAACCTGATTATAGATAATTAATAGCCATTTGATAGGATGTTTTCCATTGCTGGACCTCACTGTATATGACTTCCCAATATATGCAATGCTAATATAAAGCAAGTTAAGATTAATTTTTCAAGGTGACCAAAGAGACCATATCTGCTCAGTTCTTATAATCCTTTTCTAAAGTTTGTATTTTAGTAACACTTATTCACTGATCAATATAAATGATAGCGAGAATTTTATATATATTCAAGTTTTGTAATCATTTTTGACGCATGAAGTATGTGATAATAACGGTTTACATATTTTTGTGGCTTATTAACGTAATTGAGATTCACGTTATTCGATCCGCTACCCGCACCAAGCTTTTAATTTTTCTAAACTAACAATGAACTATATAAAAACAACGGCTTAGCAACTCGCTTAAAGCACAAAAAACGCAGGTGTCGTGATTTGCCACTCGGCCACTAGCAACTTATTGCTTGTTTTTACAGTTAAGGGCAAAATGAGAAAGCTAAAACCTTTTAGTACTTGCTTACCGTGTATCTTTAAAAAAAGATTACATGTTTTGTACAGATTTTGAATTTAGCATTAAAAGTTGTTGGCCATAAAATTTCTTATTCTTCATCTATTGCTCATGAGTCAGGAAGGCTAAACTAAAGAATGTGATTGGTCAATAGATTGTTCTATTATTTTCGATTTCTACATCAAATGGTTTTCTATTATTAATTCTTTTATACAAATATACCTATACATATTAGATGTTTATACAATTAATACATCATCAAGTTATAGGAGTATAAGTTTTGATATCATAAACCTATTACTACTATGAATGAACCTATTCATAAATCTTTATCATAAAACACAATCAATATTTAAAAAAAATAGTTTAAACTTCTTCAAGATTATAAACTTTTTCATTTCACATATGATTAAATGGTCGTCCACTATGATTTACAAATTTTTAAACCTCTTTAAAAGGTATTAGACCTATTGATAAACTACCATAGTGGATACTTTTAAATAAATAAAAAAAAAAAAATACTTTTAAACCTCTTTTACGAGAGGTAACTCTTTTACCCAAAAAAATGCTTTAAATCAGATGCGCAAGGACGGTCAACATTTTCTATAAAGTTAGGAGCGAATTCAAGATACTGTTGTCTTACTTTTGACAAAACTGTAGTGAGGTGTTGATGTGAGACTATTTTCACTTCAAAAATTCCTTTTAATAATAATGATGAATAAAA
Organism: Chrysanthemum lavandulifolium; assembly: GCA_022545495.1. Taxonomy (NCBI): domain Eukaryota; kingdom Viridiplantae; phylum Streptophyta; class Magnoliopsida; order Asterales; family Asteraceae; genus Chrysanthemum; species Chrysanthemum lavandulifolium. Next base: position 270,401,941 of record CM040240.1, read on the forward strand.
ATTGCACGTTTGAGATGTCATTTTTTTTTGGATAAATGCATATTTACAATGGTAAATTTTCATAAACATATAATTGGGAGTTTTGAATGAGCTATAGTGGATTTCATAATAAAAAAGAATAACTAAATTAACCTACATATAATAATACCATACCGAATAGACTTGCAGGTAGACCAATAGAAACCCAAAATAAATTAATACGGAGTAAAAAATAGCCATAAAGTAAAACTATCATGACCCAAGAGCCCAAGTAGCACTTCGGTATGCCAAAAATGTCTTTTGCCATACAAAATGCAATGTAACAACAACACGAACAACCAATCTTGTAAGCATGGTATAGGGAAGACAAAATACAATGAAGCACAAACGAAATAATTAAGAAATTATAAAGTCATTATGAACAATAAGATAGTAAAACTTATACAAGTGTTGCATAGTGACCAACCTTTTACATTTTTGCTTAAATTTGACTTTTGGGCCATTCAACCCCTAAATTTGAATTTTCCAATTAATTGATTATCGAAGGAACTAGCGTTCATCTGAAACTATTAACAAAAAGGAGAAACTTAAATACAAATCAATTTGATATTGCAATGTAAATAAAATAACTTAATAAACAAACGTCGAAGCTTAATTTTATTATCAATCAGTAGTTGTTAAGGATATCGAATTCTGATGAAAAAAAATTAAAATATTAATAAGCGTATAAAAACTTGTAGATCTAGTTAGGGTTTTAGAAAAGAGGACGGTTGGCGGAAGTTGCCTATATTTTTACATAGGATGAAAATTATTAAATAGTAACCAAGTCTTTGTAACTAATACCTTGTACTGCAAAATACTTTCCAACATACTCATGTGTCTTAGTGGCCTCCAGTTTCATTTACATGTTGGACAATCATCTTGATATATTCAACCCTTGCATACATCTCAAACTTTATAATACTATCAGCTTCTCTACTAGTGTTTTTTTTATACTAGCTAGTATCAACCATGAGCTGATACAACATATTTCTGAAACTTTTACCACATAAGGAGAGTTCTTCACTTTCAAAGTCAACATGAGTTTGGCTTTTAAACTATCCAATACAACATCAAACATTGTCTCTCCATTCCTTTCAACAATCTCAAAAATCCTCGAATTCCTGTTTTGCCAAATAAAGTATCCTGCAGTAGCTACGAAAACAAGTCTTGGGTAAAAAGTAAAATATATTAGCAACAGAAATATAAGCAAGTCTAAGTATGGAATACCAAGGACAATTCCCATGGCCACATAGAGAGACCAGATACAATAAATTAGTACCCTCAAGTACAAAACTCCTCTAACCACACACCACTTGTAGACAGATAAAAATACACGACACCTTTTATACTCAATCTTAAGGAGCATGAACCAAACTATACACCACTCTGAACTTCTCATTATGAACAGCAAATCAGCCAACCAATAGCCCTTCAAAAGATATCTCAGGATCAGGAAATTTACCTTATGTGACCATGCACTTCCTAAACAATAAAATGATATAATTTTAATTTTTATGATAAAAGCTATAAAGTAGAAAATATATACAGATTTAGACTCAAATTCAAGATCAATATAACATACAAGGCAAGTATATAACGCAACATGTGTTTGAAAAGGCTTAGGAATTTCATCAAACACGTTGTAGGCACTTCATTAACTCTCTTATTGTGTTATCTTGTGTATTAATTCACCTTTTTACTTGATAAACAGATAATGCCTTCGCCTAAAGATGATCTCGCTCACCTCAAAATCCCCCTTGAAAACATACTAACTGCAACCAACAACTTCGCTGACGAAAATGTCATTGGAACAGCTGGTTTCAGAAATAGTTACAAGGGACAACTCTCGTGGTCTGGTGAGTTGATTAATATCAATGCTCGGAGGGTAAATAAAGAATGGAATCATGCAGAACAAAAGTTTTGGATGGAGATATCCATGCTTGCGAGTCTCAAGCATAAAAATCTGGTTTCTCTTGTTGGGTTTTGTGATGAAAAAGATGAGAAGATCATCATTACCAAGTATGATGAGACCAGGGGAATGCTCTATGAATATCTAAGTGACCCAATGAGGTTGACATGGGTGCGAAGATTGGAGATTTCTGTGGGTCTTGCACATGCATTGAGTTACATTCATTATGATGAGCGGCGGGATTTTAGTGTGATACACCGGAAAATTGACAGCTCTAGAGTTCTATTAAATGGTGACTGGGAACCCAAGTTATCTGACTTTGAGAGTTCCATGAAGATTGAAGCGTCTCAAAGGCACCATTCATTTCATACTAATATACTTGAGTATAGGTATGGGTATGGAGACCCAACATATATAGAGACTAAACGTGTGAACCATAAGTCGGATATGTATTCGTTTGGGATAGTTTTGTTCGAACTACTTTGTGGTAGAAAAGCAGAGGATGATGATGATGATTTTCCTTTGCTAGCCATTACCCATTATCGGGAGAAAAAACTCGATAATATAATTGATTCGGAACTACGGAAACAAATGGACATGCATTCATTCAACATGTTCGCGGAAATAGCGTATGAGTGTTTGGACGAAGAAAGATCGCGACGCCCAAATATAGTTGACATTGTCCCAAGACTTGAGAAAGCTTTGGAACTAGCACGCGAAAACAGGCCGGTAAAACCTTTATATTTTTTCATTTATGATTTGGGAGGGTTATATACGCATTTTTGCCTCTATTATATTAATTTTAACCAAATTTTAAATGAAACATTATGAGATGACATAAACAAATTGATTTTAGCATATTAAATCACTTTTGATAAAACAAAGACATATTTTAACTACTTATAAATCATGAATAAAAACTCTTAATCTCTTAAACTTCTTAATTTTTATTCTACTTAAAATACCTTTTTATTAAAAATGGTAATAAAATATATCACTAAATTAATAGTTTAAATATTGCTTAATCATCTAACCTTTATCATTTTTCGTTTGTAATCACACTTTTTTTTCTCGCAATAACTATAAATTGAACTCGTAAGTGTTGCATTAGGGGTCACACACAAACCACAAGTTCGCATGTATAATTATTTCTCGAAATACACCATCGTTTTGCGAAGGTATTCGTCTAGTCTTCCTAATATATAAAAAAAAAATCACACTTACTAAAAAACTCTCGAAGTGAAAATTGTGAAATTGTTAATCTATCCATACTTCCTATTCCTTGCAATATTGTACATTACATCGATATTTATTTTTCTTTCATGACTACTTATAAGCTCAAAGTTTGACCAGATAACCAATATACATCTATTTTACACATGAAACACTTAATAGCAATTTCGCAACTATAATTACTTGTCGCTTTAAATTTCAGCCGCTTTGTGCGGATACTCGCCTAAACTATATAAGTGGTATAATTATTATTTAACGCTTCATGTTTTATTCATGTTATAAATTTTAGGGTCAATTATGAATTGATAATTTATCTCTTTAGTCTTGGTCAATTATTTATTTAACCATTTAACCTTTTTGGCAACATTTTTGCTCTTAAGACTATTTAAAAGACCGCTTTAATTTTGGATAACCATTTGACAAAATCTTTTAACTAAAATCGACAACTTTTTTAATCTATAATATTAAATGAACTATTTTATGATTACCCATTCTGACACATGATACGTCGCGTTTTGCGTTTTTAGTTATTAAGTTTTCTTGTGTTTAAATCAAGGGGACCGTAAGTTTGTTTTGACCATTATAACTTCATGTTCTTTTAAAAGGGTAACATGTATAGTTGACATTCTACATAGATAACTAAAAACAAAAATTAAATTATTTACAAATTTTAAGAATAGTAATAATCCCCTTAATCCAAACACTAAAAAAAATTGATACCTTAAGCACCAAAATCTGACGTATCATGGGTCATGTCGGATAGTCAGTAATAAGAAATGTAATACTCCGTATTGGATATGACGTTGACACAACACAACTTTCAGTGACAATAAATAGAAAAGAAATAAAACCAACTTTATGGATATCACCTAGGATTAAAAATATGATTAAAAAAGAGACGTTCGGTGGAGATCGCCAATTATACATATATAATATACTGATGATGCATCACTAGTTTATGTTATTTTGTTTATTAAATGAATATCCTTTTGTAACCTGCTTGTTTTTGTAATAGATACACTCTCCACCCAACCACCTTGCTCATCTAGAAATTCCTCTTGAAGATATCTTATCCGCCACCAACTACTTTGATGAAGATAATGTCATCGGTGAAGGTGGATTTGGAAAGAGATACAAGGGACAACTCTTGTGGTCTGGTGAGTTGATAAATATAACTGCTGAGAGGTTAATTAACAAAGAATGGGATGATGAAAAAGAACAACAGATTTGGACGGAGATTGCGATGCTATCTGGACTCGAGCATAAGAATCTTGTTTCTATTGTTGGGTTTTGTAATGAAGGTGGTGCAGAGACCATCATTTACAAGGTCATGCCCGAGAGAAGGCTCGACCGCTATCTGAGTGACCCGGTGTTGTTGACATGGGTGAAAAGATTGGAGATATGTGTCGGTATTGCACATGCATTGAGTTACATTCATTATGATGAGCCACGCGATTTTAGCGTTATACACCGGAACATCAGCAGCGAAACAGTTCGATTGAATGATGACTGGGAACCTGAGTTATCGGAATTTCGACATTCCATGAAGACCAAAGCATCCGAAAGGCACCATACTTTCCATACTGATTCAGTTTGGTCTACGAAAGGGTATACAGATCCAACATACTTAGAGACTAGCAGTGTGAACCACAAGTCAGATATCTACTCCTTTGGGATAGTATTGTTTGAACTATTGTGTGGTAGGAAATCAATAAGTGACGATCAAGATAATAAGTATTTGGCTCCAGTGGCAAGTTTTCATTATAGAGAGAAAACACTGAATGATATAATCGATCCGGATCTATTGAAGCAAATGGATCTGGAATCATTCAACGTTTTCTCGGAAACAGCGTATGACTGCTTGAATGAAGACCGATCACAACGCCCAAATATAGACGATATTGTCACAAGACTTGAGAAAGCTTTGGAACTTCAGTTGGAATGTGAAAATGTTGTAAGACGGTTTTTCCTCTTTTTCTTTCTATATCATAATAACTACTCTGTGTTATTAATAAAAATAATACTAATTGATAGCTGTAACTTACGTATTACTGTGTTTATGATGTTAAAGGAAAACTCGGTAGCTGCGGCCGAAATTAAAGGCACATCATTCAATCATGAGAAGGTATTATTCTTGTTGTAACCTGTAACTTGTAAGTCACAGGAATTTTTAAAAGAGAGGAAAACTGGTAATGATATATTTTTCTAGTTAAATCTTATCTGCTTATTATACTCAAACGATATTTGTCAAAACAAGAGAAAATTAAACGATAAAGAAAGATCACATTAACGTCTCGATAAACTTTAGTAAGCCATTGAACTCAGAAACATGCCACATAAGTCATTAAAAGTTGGTGTTTTGTTCTGTTTATGACGTGATGACCGGGTAAGAGTGAAAAATTTGACATGTCACTTATATATAACTTTAGTAATTTATGGCCACTCTACCTATATATTAATATAGATCTTGAATTATGGTTACAAATAAAAAGTCCCACAGTATTAAATAAGATATAGGTGCGAGGTAAGAACCACATAAGTAGGTGTTGGCTCAAAATAATAATTAAAATACATATGTCGTGTTAGTTTTAGGAAAATGATATTCGTGAATAAAAAGATATGTCTATCCTTTAGGTAAAGACATGTGACAATTTTTAAAGGTATGCTTAACTTGTAGTCGTTAAGACATCGCCTTGCGTTTTTATTTCAAAAGCAGTCCACCAAGATGAAAATGAAGTTGACTTGTATCAACTATTGTCACATATAGTCCTTATATGAAACGAACCCTGAGACCCAAGACCAAGTCTCAACCGAAACCAACCATGTCAAGAGACTTCCCATACGTTATACATTTTCTATTTACTTCTCCCACCTATAATTTTAGTTTAGAAGTGGTCCACATTACCACGTGCCACCCATCCATTGTTTCCCATGTTTAGTTATTTTCTAGTCTATAGTTTATTCCTTCAGTTTAGAAGATCATTAATTTGTTCTTTTGTTATTTAACTGTAATTACATTGCATTTTTAAAAGGGTGAAAATTTGATCTAATGTTTAGTCTACTATATTGTAAGAGATTTGCTAAGCTATTTATCTTTGGAGATTTTCTATCACTATAATTCAACAATCTTCACCCAAGTTAAACATGATTATCTTTTATATCTATCTTCTTTACACTTACTGTGCCAGCATTTATTATCAGCCCTTTGAAAATGACTCATGCATAAAAATATTCTTGAGAGTGATACACAAGATCCGGTGTTATATGTACTTAGCTTCTCACCATTTCGTCTCTTTGATAAATATTTTAATTGATCAATCATCCTAACTGAAGTGTTACATCCTGTTAATCTACACATATAGGGATCAGTTACCTTCGCATCTATAGGCAATGAATCCCATGTCAGCAAAAACACAAAGTCTTTCCTCCAAGATTTATCTCACTTAAAACTCAGCTATCAAGATTTAGAATCAGTAACCAACAATTTTGATAAAAAAAATTTCCTCAACAAAGATCGAACGAGATTTAAAGGCAGTCTCTTACGTTCCAAACAGTTCATCGATATCTTTGGAAAGATTTACGTGTCTCATTCTGGAAAAGATGAAAGCAAAATGTTCTGGATGGAGCTTTCGATGCTTTCGAGTCTCAAACATAAGAATCTAGTGTCTCCTATTGGGTTTTTTGATGGGGGGAAGTTGAAGTTTATTATATACAAGAGGGAGGCCAATGGAAGTCTCGAAAAATATCTAAGTTGCCAGACTCTTACATGGATGCAAAGGTTGAAGATATGTGTGGGTATTGCAAATGCATTCAGTTACATCCATTATGATGTTGGACGCGATTTCAGTGTCATACATTGCAACGTCAGGAGCTCGAATATTTTACTTGATGACGAATGCGAACCCAAGTTAATTGGTTTTGAACATGCATTGAAAATCTGATGGCTCGGAGGCATCGTTTTTTCTTACTCATGATGTTATTGAGAATGTATACCTGGACCCAAAATATAAACAAACTGGAGGTCTAACGCACAAGTCAGATGTGTATTCATTCGGTGTTGTATTATTCGAAGTCTTGTGCGGAATGAGTGCAATAGATGAAGACGGTGACGAAGAAGAAGAAGAAGAAGAAGAAGAAGAAGAAGATGATGAGTTGGGAGAGGGTTTATTAAGTAAACTAGCCAAATCTCATTTGGATGACATGATCATGCCGCATTTACAACAGATGAACCCGAATCATTCAAAATCTTCTCGAGACAGCATATTACTGCATAAAGAGGATAGAGCAGATCGTCCATATATAGATCAGGTTGTCAAAAGACTTAAGAAAGCTTTGGAGCTTCAATGGAAACATGAGAATCCAGTCAACCTTACATCATCCAATCAATTTGAGGTGCGTATAGAAATAATTTACTTGATCTTTTAATTTAAGACTGATCCTATCATATCCTATCAACAAGAGTGTTATTAGAAATCGAAATCTTTGAGAAGAGATGAACAAATCAATTTAGGATCTATCTTAAAATTTGAATGAGAACCGCCTTACATTAAAAACAAGAAGAGAGAAAGACAGTTAATAAATTAAAAACACAAGAGAAAACTAATCTCAAAATCTTTCTTTATACAAAGCCTTAATTATATTTTCAAAGCCTTACTTTTAACTAAAGTTGCTAATCACTTTCACAACAGGTCAAAAGTGCGCAATATATAACGTAGTAGTATTATTTTTGAACCTTTTGAAATGTCACAATGTTCTAATAAGATTAGTATAAATGGATATTGTAGCTATTAAATGTCACAACAAGTCAATAGCTCTATGAAAGATAATAGATATACTACCTCTTGGTAAGAAAAGCAGTTAGTCATGAAGTCAAGTATTCACGTTATCGTTAAAATCATGCCTTAGAAAATGAAACCTTATATACAACTTTAAATAGTTTGATGCTATAACGTGCCTTTTAATATAAATTGAGGTTTCATATTAGCTAAACTCGACTAAAAGTTTGAATATTGCTATATCTTGAAATGAAGATGTTGAAGTTTTAAAATAGGTAATGGCTTTATACTTGATTTTCGAATGTCGTAGATAACTTTTTTTTACATAAGGTATTAGCAATCAACGATTTAGTCATGAATGTCTCTAAGCCACGAGGATGTTATAGTAAACACTCGTACTTGTTATTTAAAAAATGGTTAATAACCTTTTAAAACACTATACTTGTCAGTAATCAGCAATAAGTCCGGAAACCTATTAATCCACTCACTAGGCCACCTCCAATCACCATCAGCAAGCAAATCACCAACTGAGTTGTTTGACTCGTTTTTATAGTTTACACACTTTTGTATTGCCGCTTCTTCGCCGTATTTATGTTAATGCACTTCCCAATGATACGTAAACAAGGTATTTACGGTCCTTTATAGATAAGATATAGCATAGATATTTTTAATTCATCATTTATCACTTGGGGTAGGAGCGATAGTATTTTATTGCTACAAGTATGGATTATTGAAAATAATAAGACATGTATTTGGATATTTCCTTGAACTCGCAATATTTTTATTTGGCATCAATAGTTGAAGGAATTTTCCGAAGAAGAGTGGCGATTCTGCGTAGCGAACTAAAAAAAATAACTCTTTTAGACATTAAAGATGACATTTTTGTCTTTCTTTAAGTATTATGACCATATTATGACCATTTTACCCTTTCTAAATTTTTTTCCAAATACTTTTTTTTTCGAATATTTTTCCAAAATATTTTTTTGATATTTTTTGAAATATATTTTTTGAAATTTCGAAATTTTTTTCTAAATTATTTTTTGAAATATTTTTGAAGGGTAAAATAGTCATAATATGGTCATAATACTTAAAGAAAGACAAAATGTCAACTTCAATGTCTAAAAGAGTTATTTTTTAGTTCTACGCTGAATCGCTATTTTGACAAGTATAGTGCTTTAAAGGTTATTAGCCCTTTAATAAATAGCTTTTGATTTTATTTTTTTTTCATTTGGGCACCCCTTTGTTAATATGGACCTTACCCGACCGGCCCAACATACTTACTGTGTATTGAATTGTTGAGTTTTTCGTCTTGACAAAAAAAAGTAAATAAAAAAAAATAATAAACAATACACCCTCCGTCCCATATTGACCGTCCACTTTGAATTTTCAAAGTCATTTATTTATAACTTTGACCTTATATATTTTTAATTTTGTTTTATAATACGTGATGCAAAACATATGAATAGATTGAGTTTTAAATGTATTTTTTATTGGTATAATTTTTATTAAATATTATATAACACTAATAAAAATATTTAAGGTCAAAGTTAAGAAAAAAAGACTTAAAAAGTCAAAACATGACAATTAATAAGGGACGGAGGTAGTAATAACCATCTTTGTTTTAGGGTTCGCCATTGATTGTTACCAACTGATATCATCTGGTTTAACCATATAACCACTAATCCACTATCTATCGGCACTACAAATGCCAATTGTGCGTTGCATGTCAAGTATAAAAAAAAATTACCTTACTAAAACGTGTATATGATTTTGATTTACATCATTATAATTATTTAACATTTTATTTATCAAATTTCTTATAATATAATATCATAAAACTAAAAAGTATTACATAAAACTATGATTTTATGATAAATGTGGTGAATATGGTAGTATGAAATCAGTCTATCTAGAAAAAAAAAAAAAAAAAAAAGATGGTAAGACTCGTTTTTATGTAAACAAACAAATAGAAAAGCGGAAGAGATTTGTTTTCATCCATCACATATAAAAGATTCTCCTCCACCCCTATTTAGGCACATGGTATGACTCGTTCTTTATATTAGCCAATAAAAGTTAAAATTTATAAAAGGCACCTAACAGGGAGGAATAAAAAGTGAAAGACAAGAACTAAAGGTGTGTTTGGTTTGTATATGAGGTTTTGAAGTTTAATATAGGTCTGAGGGAAAAGATAAAGAGATGAAAAAAAATGATACTTACGTTAAGTTGTTTCTTTCATAAATTAGGATCTGAACATGATTGGATTTTATTACTATTCTTAAAAATATTCATATGAAAAGCAATGGGATCAGACTAGTAAATGCAGTTGAAAAAAGAAAAAGAAAATATAAAATAGAAAAAAAAAATTGATTAGGATCTCTTATGTAAACAAACAAATAGAAAGAAACGTAAGAGAATCTCTTATATACTAGTATGAGATTTGTAAAAATGAAAAATATGTATGATTAATAGAAATGTGGTTATCTATTGACTAATAAAAAGTCAAATTTGAAACAATTTGGTCAAACCTATCTAAATTTCATCCATCAAAAAATATGTATGAAAACATACAGGTCGTTTTTGTTAAAAGAAAAACTAAAAATTGAGGGGTAATTGATAAAACTTTAATTTTTAAACTATAAATAAATTATATGGACTTGAGTAAACTTATTAGTATTCATGTTTTGTAATAACTTTATAAATTTAATAAATACCCAACGCTTTAAACCCTCTACACTTTAAATGTCTTTAAAAAACACTGTTATCATTATATATTAAATTAATTTATATGAACGGAATTATATATATCAAAATGAAAGCACAATATTGAGATTGTACGTATACGAACATCTCATGTTATTCTCGCTTATATGATTAAGTAAGGATGTTTGCAAAAAATTTTTTTTCTCTACTACACTTTCAATAGCTACTCATGTTATTTCTTTTATAAGTTTAACTTGCGCATAAACGGATTTAAAAATATAATACGGCTAAAATTATTAATAAGAGGAATATAAATAATACAATGAATGCACGATTCCACGGGTTACTATGAGATGAAAACATACACACAATATTGTCTATATAGCAAGGGCACATGTAATTACTCTTTAATGTTTAAATAAGAATTTCTAGAAAAACATTTTTAAGCGTCATTACTTGCTATCAAACACACATAATATCTAAAAGATGAACTCAATAGTTAAATTTAAACAATGCCAACCTCATAACTATACGATTTTAAAATCAAATCCTTTGTCTAACAAAAATCTATACAAAATACTAATCAATATTAATACATTATTAAAAATTTATGTAAAAATCTGAGCGAGCACGAGTGTTGTAACTATATAAGTATAAAAGATTTTACATAATGTTGTAAATTAATCTTGTTTAACAACTCCGTATATAAACCCATGCAAGCTTTACTATTGCCAAAATAGAAATTTATATTTTTAACCAAATATTTTTTTAAAATACTTATGACATACAATTTTGTATGCACAAATAATTAAGATCTAAACATATTGTAGCATTTATCAAATCACATTAAGTATAATTTATGCCAAATACTCGTGCATGCACATGGTTATATAACTAGTAATATATAAAAATGAGCTTTGCACAAAGTAAAAAGGGGAAAATAACAAAAGCTACTTGTTATGAGGAGTTTCCAAAAGCTACATTTCATAGTAAGAAAGTGTATTCTTAGATTAATATTCCAAACATCTATCTTCTCTTTTATTCCATTGCTTAAATCCGAAAGTCTTAAATCAAACACAGCATGAGAGTTAGTCATCTAAAAGTTAGGAGAACAAAGGTAAATAAACGTACTCTTAAACTCACAGCCTAAATATATATATATATATATATATATATATATATATATATATATATATATATATATATATATATATATAAAGTTCAACCAAAATTAGGCTAAACATCTAGTCGCGTTCTCAAGATCCTCAGTGCCTAGTCCTTGTCAACCAATAGAGAATGATTTGACTAAAAATAACTCTATCCTCCCCTATTATAGCTAAGCAAACTAACTAGGAATGACAACGGGTTTTAGGCGGGACGGCCATTCTCAAAGCCAAACCCGATTTGCAAACCAGGCCCCAAACCCACCCTAATCCTCATTGGAGATCTTATCGGCGCCCTATTGGGGCAAGATGCTCCCCAAACCCGTTCCGATCCCCGTTGGAAATTTTATTAGGCGTCTTTTGGGCAATGCTCAACCAAACACACGTTTTTCCGTTTATTATTACTTTTACACTATATTTTAGTAATATGATTTTACACAATAATGTGAAGGATTAAAACCCACTATATATTAAGTACTAGCCTTGATAAGTTTTCAACAAAATTAACATAAATAATGATAATCCATCCATTAAAAAAAAACTTCTTTAAAAATATGACTCAAAATATATTTTTATAGCCACAATTAATTTTGTACAAAAATACAAGAATAATGTTTTTATTATGTAAATATTAACATAAAAAAATATGAATATAATAGATCTATATGTATATATATATATGTTTTGGGGTGGGGCGGGTTGGGGATGCTATGCGCCACTCCCCGCCCCAAACCCGATAAAAATCACCTTTAAAGCCACAAAACTTGCCCCGTAACCCGATAAGCATGCTCCGCCCCGTCCCAAAAACTTTAGGTTTCGGGTTTCCCCATCGGGTTCCGATTTTTTTTGCTATCCCAAAAACTAACTAAAATAAAAAATAAAAGTGACACCTAGACCCAAACTTGATTAAGCTTTATACATTTATTATATCTACAACAAAAACAATACCTAATCATCTTAATATGCTTAAAATTATTAACTAATGATGATGAAATATAACTAATATGCTTCAACTAATTCCCACTTCATTCATCATTTCAAACACTTCATATGTGTTTTCTTTCTTAATCTCCATTTTCAATCTTGTCACATATAATGATCTTTTATTTAGATGTACTTTTAGGCATTAGTTTTAGGGATGAAATTCATCTTTTTAATATTTAGCGTAAAATAAATCATTCTATTGCTTTTGAACGTTCTCATCTATACTACTTATAAAGGGTTTAAGATCATCTCTCTTATTAATTATTTTCTGACAACCAACAAGTCATCAAATATAATTTACAAGTATGTAAAGCACAAATTATTTTCATCTTAAAACACTATTTCTTACATACAATTAATACACCATTCAACAATAAATACACTTCTCTAAGCACAATGTACACATCGTGTAACACAATTATCACTTTGAAATCCAGCAGCCTAAAACAAAATAACATTTGTTCGTTGAAAAATTTAGTCATAGGGTACCCGCACTACATCGCGCGGGTACCTCTGCTAGTATTTTATAAAGGGTGAAGTTATGATTTCATCCATTATTTTGAGTCAATTTATAGTTTAACCAATTAACTTTTTTGGGCGACGTTTTATTTTTAACTTTGATTAAATGCTTTAAAGGTTTCTTGCGACATTTTTATCATTAACTTTACATGTTTCTTTAATAATCTTACATTTGAATGTTCATTTGATTTTTATGTATTGAGAGACCACTAAACTATTAAACATTTTACTTTTAGGCCGTCTATTTATGAAAACTAACTTATAGACCACCCATTTATAGGTTTGCTTTCGTTTATACCAATTTCGAATAATTTTATCTCAAAATTTTTTGAAACAACGAGAATAAAGCTAAATATTACATATTAAAACAACACAAACGAGTATTGAAATGTAAAATATCAGTTTTAGCCATTATTTAAATGCAACTTTAGTTAGTTGAAAGTGAATTAACACAACTTACTAATGTTTAATGTTTATATTGTTGATTTTATTATGTTGATATGTTATAGTTAGCTTTATTCTATTGTATAAATATCCGATAATAATTTGAACAAGGTTGGTATAAAGGAAAACATACGTATACTTGGGTGGCTCATAAGTTAGTTTAAAAAAATGTGGCCTAAAAATAAAATGCTTATAGTTGGGCAGCCTTTATGATACATGATCCTTTTTTTTACTAAATTTACATGTTACTGGTTCGAATAAAGAATACTAGTTCATGACTACGGGTGCTAAAATCACCACGCCCAAAAGAACCGAACTGGACTGCTTAATCTGAAAAATGAGAAAAGTTGCAAGTAGGCAATTCTAGACACGATCAATTTCTGCAATGAACCCTTGTTCTCCTTCTTGATAAAGACTTTTCTTCTCTAAATATTACTCGAATCCTTACTGGCATTAATGTGGTGTTGCACAACTTCATATGGTTGCAGGGAAAGAACTTGGAACACTTGATGATTGGACTAAACGATATAATCGAGGCTACTAAAATTTTGATGATGCATCTTGCATCGGTCCGGCGGATTCGGTAAAGTATACAAAGCGGATCTTGAACATTTTGATAGCAGTGTTTCCTCGTCGATAGAAGGAGTGGATAAATTCGATTTACCCAAAAAACGAAGCACGGTAGCCATAAAGCGCATTAACAATCAAGGAGGAGAACAAGGGTTCATCGCAGAAATTGAAACTCTAACTACTTGTAAGCATGATAACATAATTTCTCTTCTTGGCTTTTGTTTTGAAGGTAACCGTTCAATGATCCTAGTGTATGAGCATGCTTCGAAAGGAAGTCTTGAACACTATTTGGGAAACAGTGATACTGTGACTAATCTTACTTGGGTGCGACGCATAAAAATATGTCTTGATATTGCACAAGGGTTGAATTACATTCACAACAACACAGATCATGGCAAACAAAAGATGATACACCGTGACATTAAGAGCGATAATATTCTATTGGGAGATAATTGGGAGGCAAAGATTGCGGATTTTGGGCTCTCCAAATTCCACCCAGTAAATCAAACGGCCAGCACTATCTATACCAATATTATTGCAGGTACATATGTGTATTTGGATCCAGAATATCAGAAGCATGGTAGATTAAATAAGAAATCAGACATTTACTCATTTGGAGTAGTGCTGCTTGAGATCTTGTCCGGGAGGTTAGCCTATGATTCAGTATACACCAAGGTGAATGGGAAGGGAATTGCACCCATTGCAAGAGATCATTTTAAAAAGGGAACAATAATGGAAATTGTTGATCAGAAGATAAAGGAGGAGACTGATGAACATGTCTTTTCTTTAAGCAAAGGACCCAATAAAGAGTCTCTAGACATTTTTTTAGAAATCGCATTTCGATGTGTGGCAGAAACTCAAGTGCAACGTCCAACAATAGAAGTTGTCATCAGAGAACTCAAAAAAGCATTAAAGTGTCAGGTAAGTCACAATGAAAATTTTAGATAGCAGGTAGTAGTTTCAGTTTACAGTATTTTTTACTTATCAAATCAATTTACTGACCTATGATTCACAGGAGAACCATAAGGACAGCCTTAAACTGTCACTTAAAGACGTAAAGTTAGCCATGCAAGATTTCAGTCAAGAAAATATCATTGGACATGGAGATTTTGGGAACGTTTACAGAGGAGAAGTTACTCACGCTCATGGATGTAATATCATTGTGGCAAAGCGGTTTGATAGGAAGTCTGTCGCAGAAGATGATGAATTTATGACAGAGCTGGAAATTCTTATGGAGTATAAACATGAAAATGTCATTGGTCTTGAAGGCTACTGTGATGAAGAGGATGAAGAAGTTATTGTATGTGAGTATGCATCCAGAGGTAGTCTTGATAAATACTTGAGCGATGATAGTCTTACGTGGGTGATGCGGCTTAGAATATGCATTGATATTGCAACCGGGTTGGAGTTTCTTCATCGAACTGTTTCAAGTCGAGGAATGGTAATACATGGGAACATCACCAGCAGCAACATTCTACTATTTCATGATTGGAATGCAAAAATTGCCGGTTTTGGGCATTCCTTAGTATGTCCAATAGATCAGAATGCAGACTATGTCATCAACAATGTTACCGGTACAATCGGCTATCGTGACCCACTACACTTGAAAACAGGCTTCTTAACTAAAGAGTCTGATATATTTTCTATGGGTGCGGTTTTATTTGACATATTGTGTGGGAAACTATCATCCGAAGAGCTAGATGATGAGTATTTGTATTTACCCTTTGTGGCTAAACACCACTATCATGTTGGAAAACTTGATAAGTTAGTGTTCGAGGGTATTAAAGAACAAATTGTGCCACAGTCATATACTACATTTACAAGGATTGCCTTTCAATGCTTACATCACAGGAGAGAAAGACGACCAACAACCGATGAAGTGGTCATACAACTCAAGAAATCATTGGAATTTCAGGTTAACTTTGATTCATATATATCTAAACTATGGCATTTAACTGTTTTATAAACTGTAAGATGGTGATGAAACATGAGTTTATTAATTTATTAATGTATATACAGGAGGACCATGAGAAATGGGAGCCCAAATTGCCAAAAGACTATAAAGAAATAATCCAGATGTCAAAGTGCCCTGAAATCTATTCTAGCATCAAGAAAAAGGATCTTTACAACATTTTTTCTAAGGGAATCCTACTTCAACAAGACAAAGTGGTAATCAAGTTCATCTTGTATCTCGTTTATTTGGTGTTTTCCAGTTTTTATATATCTTTTCCTTTTTGAGAGATAATTTGAGATCACACATGCTGTTACACATGATAAAAATTGAGTCTGGTTTATATTTTATGTTATGTAACAGTTGCTGTCGTTCGATGGTTATGGAGATAGAAATAAATTGGTATCAGCGGCAATATTTTCTTACATAAACAGTTGTCCACATGAGTGGAAATCTCTTCAAGAATCAAGGTTATTCTCTTTACCTCTCTTAATTTATCAGTACATAAGTGATAAGCATACATATGCATTGCTGTTAGATGTACATATTTCTTTTTCTTTGAAAAAATGGCAAATGTTTTTAAAAGGTATCATACTTGTCACCATTTGCTTTTGTGGGTAGCGAACACATTTTTTTGCTTTTGTAGGTACTAATCTTTCAAATTCATCATTTTTTGGGTACCTTTTGACATTTTTGCCCTTCGGGAAAAAAAATTTCTATTAGCTAAGAGGGGCAAAAATGTCCAAAAATTTCGCAAAATACCCAAAAAAGGATGAATTTGAAAGAAAAGTACCCACAAAAGCAAAAATTTTTGTTCGCTACCCACAAAAGCAAATGGTGGCAAGTATGACACATTTTAAAAATATTTGCCTTTGTAAAAATGTAGTTACTTTACCGGTTTTATGTGTGACAAGCTATTTACGGTAGCATAATAATTAGTTTACAGCCTTCCTATGTATTTTGAACTTGCATTGCGATTCTTTTTTCTTGCAGTCTTGTGTATTATATAATAGAAATTTTTTCCAACAAAGGTACTTTTTCGATTGTCCAAAGGTCTGGAAGTTAAGAATTTGACAAATTCTTAGATTTTGATAAAAAATTATCTTATTTTCATGAACTGGATTTCTTAGTCATTCTGATAAGCGAGAGAGTTATAAATGCCCCATATTGATAAACTCGGTGCTTTATGTTACCTTTTCTTGTCAATTTAATCTGTATATATAATACTATTAAAGGGTAGATAAACCCGAGTGGAACAACATCAAATTCTTTGTTGCTTAGACTCCTACATGAAGATGGTAGATACCTAACAAGGTTTTAGTGTTTAATCGACTAATGATAATCGTCACATATTTGGTATATGAGTATTATGTTTGATATAACCTGCTGTTTGAAGTTTCGTAGCTGGATGATTCCTTTCAACCGGTGGTAGAGCTATTACCCTATTTTGGGTCCTCTGTTCTAATGAATGATTTTGCTAGCTTCTTGCTAGTCTATTTTTTATAGCTTGAATATTTGTAATATGTGCAGGTTTGGGACAATAGTGGAGATGTTTGATATATCCAAATTGAACATCAAAATAAAGACAAACGCTCAACTTTTATCTCCAAATGTTGTTTATGGAGTCTATTTAGTCTTCAAACTCAGTGATTCAAGACAATTCTCAAGTAAACCGATGTATGTTAACCTAAAGTATAGAAACGGACTCGAAAGTCTACATGCATATTTCGCAACATGGAAAGACAAGGACTGGATGATGATTGAGTTATACCAATTCCTGAATCTGAATGAGGATATCGTCTTTGATTTTCTACTTGAGAGCTTTTCATCGTACCATTGTGGAGATGGTTCAGTTTATGTTGAAGGCATTGAATTTCGAGCCATTGACGAAGTAAGTTTGCAATTATATCCCATGGTTACATTCTAAACTCTCTTTTTTACATTATATAAAAAGGCCGGATGCATGCCAAGAAGTTAAACTAAAACCATGTTCTATATTGCATATTTAACATGGTTTGTATGCAGGTGAAACATAAAGAAAGAAAATTGAAGGAAGTCCAACAAGTCTTGAAATCAAACTTTAATGTGGATCAGTTGCAACAACTGCCATTAACTTTGAAGAAATATTCAAGATATACGAAACTACGACGAGTTGTTACGGTTGGGTGAGGTCAACGAAAAGAAACTTCTTGTGCTCTCGGCAAAGGCAGTTTTATACAAATTCTCTAATGTGGATCTTTTTACTTTAAAACCATTAGCCGAGTCCAGGTTTGCTTCTTATATTATAGCTATTTTTGTTATCATTTCCTTTAACTAGAATCGGCAATTCCTGACACTACATGAAACACCACCCGAGAACGATACAGAAATAAACGGGTTATGGTTAGTGTAAACAGGTTTCGAGCCGTGTTCGAGTTGAGTTGGGTTAAATATGTCGGCCTGACAACCTGTTTTAGTTTTTTTAAAGAAAATATTAATTTTATAGTTTTTTAAAAGTGTTATATGGGTTAAACGGGTCAACCTGCGAACCCATGCATTTAACCTATTTAACCTTTGTAACTCGCTAAACCGCCAACCGAATTAGATAAGCGGGTCAAATGGGTCGAGTTCAAGGTATGTTTAAACAAGTTGGGGTTCACAAGTCGACCCAATTACTTTAACATGACATGTTCGGGTTGGGAATAACCCGAATCCCACACGAGTTCCAGCCCTACCTTTAACCACTAAACTTTTTTATTGTACATCCAAATATGTAGATGTCACATGAAAACCAGTTTTCTAACCGAGTGTTTTTTTATTTGTAGTTGACAATTACAATTGTTAGGATCGGACGACACATACGAACACAATTAAGCGCCACACACACCGCCACAATTAAGAACACAAGGATATAAGGTGGTTCGGTCCTCGACCTCGTCCACGTTTGGTAACTAGGAGAGTTTATTACTTCTTGTTGTGTAATCGAGAGGTGTGTTTTACAAATCTGGTGATCATCTTTATATAGAGATGATAAAGATAGCGATCAAATAAAATAAGCGGCACTATCTTCCACTCATCGAAATTAGTGGTGCCACTATCTTCCACTTCTTGAAATTAGTGATCTTCTTTTACGCCACTATTGTTAAGTGTGCCATTATCGTGCCACTATCTCGTTCGGTGGCTTCACCTAACTCAACAATCTCCCACTTGAAGCCACGGAACAATCTTCACCGTGCTTATTTGTGTATCTCGTATTTACGTAAAACAAGAACTTTTCATCTTAGCTCCATCTTCCTAGTTACCACGGCCTTCTTCAATTAACACGAAGGCCCGTTGAAGCTCCGTTAGCTCCAACACATCGGTCATGGTGAAGCATCATCGACCCATTCTCTGTCCTATCGGCTCCCACCGACATGAGCGCCCAATCTCGGAACATCACGAGAACAAACACTCTCGAATAAAGCGGATAATCAATTGGAGACTTTGATCTTTGAAATCTTGGTTCTCTTAACCCACCGTCGTCTGGTAACTCGATGAAGCACAACTGTGCTCCCACCGCCATGAATGCCCCGATGGTTTCTTGAACCTTTTCTAGCACGTTCAACTTGAATCGACACGTGACTCTTGGTTTGCCATCCGCAGCGAATCTTCTTCTCTACCCACGAGACTCGTGAGCCGAATTTGGTCTTCTTCGAGCTGGGACGGTTACTCCCTCGAACGATAAGCCCGACCACATCTGTGAACCTTGTTTCTTTCCTCGAGCTACGACTAGATTTCCTTCATAACCTTCCACCGCCTGTTCTCGAACTTAACCTCGTGTCCCTGTTCATCCAACGCCCAATGCAATCAACTGTTTCTTGAGACTTGGAATTACCGGACATCCTTCAAAGTCCATCGACCGACTGGAGTCTTAAGATCTAAGTCATCTATGCTCGTCACATCAAGAACCTCATCGTTCGCGAGTCTTACCTTACCAAAATCCCCTTCTTTCAGATTCCGCAGTGCTTCACGGCTGTGGGTAGCGTGAAATGAAGCACCGAATCCACAACCCCAAGAATCCACATTGCTCTCCATACTACAGATCAAAAATCATCCGTATGGTCTTATTGCAACGTTAACTTCTTTCTTGTCTTTTGGACATTGATTCACGAAATGTCCAACCTCTTTCTGATTCAACAAGTCACATCATTTCGAGTCCTCAATGACTCCTTCTCCTGTTCCCACTCCACTACCTCTGTTATTTCTTCTACCTCGACCGCATTCAATTGTTCACTTGATGATTCCTGGAATTTCTTCGTCGGCGTCTTCGCCTAGAATTAAATCCGAATTCCTCAAAGTGAGCTCTTTCGATCTGATGAACTAGTAACGGTACATGAATCTGTTAGGACCAAGCTGTCGGTAATGATGATAACCGTAGTAAAGCTTGAACTTCATCCTCGAACTTTATTCCCACTGACCCAAGTCTGGATAAAATCGAGTTTAAATTGATGATGTGCACTGTAACTGAACTTCCTTCCCTCATCCTCGTGTTGACTAGCTCCCTCTGCCTGTGTCATCGCCTCTGGTTTTTCACCTAAAACTGCGTCCAAGTCTTTCTGCACGAGCAAATCTTCAATTTGCATCTTCCACCAAATTTCTACAAACCAACCAGGTTAGTACTGCTAAATGGCAATAAACTTGTGCAAAGATCTTGATTAAACTGTGAGGGACTACTTTTGTCAAAGTAGAAAACTTTTGACACCAAAAGAAATAACACCTCCTTTTTTTTTTTTTCTTTTCCTTAAAAGAAGCAACCTGCTCCTCCAAAAAAAAAACACCTGGTCCTTTTCTCTTCACCCCAAAATAACAGCTTTTCTTCCCAAATAAAAAAACACAGTGTCTTTCTCCCAAAAAAAATATTCACTACACTTCTGCCCTTTATCTTCTCCCAAGAAAATAATCAGCCTTCCTTCACCCAAAAAAAAACATCCGGTCTTCTTCCCCAAGAGAAAAACAAACACAGCTTTTCCCCAAATCAAGAAGCACGCCTGATATCTTTTGTCTTCCCCAATAATCACGCCTCTCCCTTTTTTTTTTTTTTAAAAGAAGACCACTCCTGGTCTATTATCTTCCCCAAAAAAGAAAAAAAATGATCCGGTCGTTATCTCCGGCGGTTGGTGATAATCGGGGGCGGGGTTTGCTTCTGTATCCGGCGATCGGTCCGGCTTCTCCGATCGGTGGTTATCCGCAGGGTAGACTGCTGGCTGGTGGTGATGCGCTGGTGGCTGATGGTGACCTGTGTGGAGATGGTGGCTGGTGGTGATGGCGACCAACAAACTGGTCTTCGATTCTGCCAATCAGGTAAGCTTCCTCCACCTCTCTGTTCGTATGTATCAATCAAGAACCTTTCTCTGATACCAGTTGTTAGGATCGGACGACACATACGAACACAATTAACTGCCACACACACTGCCACAATTAAGAACACAAGGATATAAGGTGGTTCGGTCCTCCTGACCTACGTCCACCGTTGGTAACTAGGAGAGTTTATTACTTCTTGTTGTGTAATCGAGAGGTGTGTTTTACAAATACAGAGTGATCATCTTTATATAGAGATGATAAAGATAACTGATCAAATAAAATAAACTGGCACTATCTTCCACTACTGAAATTAGTGGTGCCACTATCTTCCACTACTGAAATTAGTGATCTTCTTTTCTGCCACTATTGTTAAGTGTGCCATTATCTGTGCCACTATCTGTTCAGTGGCTTCACCTAACTCAACAACAATTTCATGAATTAATGGTTGACAAAAGTTTCACTTTTTGGATGTAGTTTCCTGTCTTTATATATAACTTCCTTCTTAATCTATCCTACGTGCAGATTTCAAGAGGTGATTGAGCTTTTACCACAACAAGTATTGCATCTTAATTGCACGATCAAAAGTCAAATGTTGTCACAAGATACAGAATACGTGTGTTACCTTGTGTTCAAGCTTTCAGAAAAATGCCACGGGCTGCATTGTCCAGTAAAAGTCCGAGACGTACTGCACAAAGAAAATAATGACGCTGAATTTTTTTATTTTATAACCCCAAGCGCATTGAACATAAATGATATCACTCGGGTTCCGAAACAAAGGGAAGATGGGTGGATGGAGATTCAACTATGGAAATTTAACTCAGCTCATGAATTAAAGGATGGCTCTCTTTCTATTGATATGAAATTTACAAGTCATGAAGGACCTATGTCTGGCCTCATTATATGTGGCCTTGAGTTCCGGCCAATGTTTTTTGGAAACAGCGATGATAGTCAAAGGCAAAGAGAAAAGAAGATGATGCTACAAGACGAAGCCCAAAACCCTCACATTCAGCCTAAAAAAGACGAGAAAATGACAGAACTATGCAACTGTTAGATCACTAGGATTTAAAATCATATAGTCTAGGAATCGTAGAAGCTCTACTTTGAAGAGCATTTCTCAACTCAAAGACTAAACATTTTCTCAAGAGAAGGAATGATGTATTCATCTTTAGCTTAACAAAGGCTTATTGGACTGTACTTGATCTCTTTTACTCTAATTTCTTAATGAAATCAAGTAATGTAAATCTACTCGTTTCTCTGTCTGTTTAATTTGAATAAATTGCACCAAAAAAAAATCTTATAACTAAAGTTTTATTGGATGATGGATATATAAAAGAGTTATAACGAGACGGTGGAAATTAAATGGAATTTGTTCATCATATGAGGTATTCTTGTATATTGCCATATTGAATTGAATTTGTTAACTGCTTGCTTTTGGGTTTCGTAAGGAAGCAACGGTTTGTTTGAATTTTGGTTTTGTATTGTTTTGCTACTGGTTCTGGGTTCTTTCTTCTCTGAGTCTGCCCACGCTACATATGGTAATTTTGGTCTGATTACGTAATGGTTCGCGTTTAGTTGGTTCAGAATTTGCTTTCATTACATAATGGTTTTGCATCTGGTTGGTTTATGTCTGAAACTACTGTGATTTCATTTGATTTGCTCTGGTTCTGCACCTGGTTCTGTTTGCATTAGTCTCATTTAGCTCGGGTTCCGTCTACATATGTTTAATTCTGCATCTACATGTGTCTCCTGCTCTGGTTCCGTCTTAGTTATTTTCTAGTTTATTTTTCAATCTCTCAATGACCTTAATGTAGCCTTGTTATACACACTTCCATATGTTATACACACTTTCTCCCAGTAAATCTTCACCAATAAGCTTGCCGCTGTCTTCATCTTATTTTTAGAAATAATTGCTGTCATACAAGTTAGACATGAGTATCATTTTCCTTAGCCATTAGGTTTTCGTATGTTATTTTTCTATGTAATCTCGTGTACTCTCGTATTTTTCAATAAAATCAAGTTTTGTAAATTTAAATTGTTATTGCTTTCAACATTCATGTTGGATAGAGCCAACCTCTGCATCCGATGCATAGAGAATAATGTTTCGCCACCTCCAGATACTCCAAATAAGAGACAACCAGGTTGCGAGGTAGGCCTTTGATATCCACTTATTACCATGATAATTTAGGTTCTTGGAAAATATATATATCACCAAATGCCGGGTTATGAAGAGGACGAGACTACCACCAACTCCAAAGCTTAGGCCGGAGTCAGGATTTGAAGTTAAGGGGGCCGAACTTAATGTAAAAATAACAATAATATTGCTCCAAAAATGAACCTATATTTCTTAATTCATGATTCAAATTAACACCACAATAATTAGAAACTAAGCTAAATTTGACAAGGAAATTTATTTTGATGTTGTATCTGATTGTTAAGTTATTCGAAATTTCAATAGAAATAAGGGGGGCTAATTGCAAATATTATTAAGAAATTAGCTTATGAGTTATATAACTAATGAATAAAGTGGGCTCATTAGGACCAAATAAGCTTAACTTTCGGATAATTATAAAAGCAGCGATCACAGGGATTCATCTTTGAAAAAAAAACAGAAATTGGAGGCGGGTAATACCACATCGCAAGAGATTAGACTTGGTTGGAAGATGGTCCAAAGCTAACACAAATATTCACTTGCACCCAAGAATTCCTATGAAATGATCTCAAGACCTCTCCATCAATCCATTTATCTTGGATAAGCTTATTTAAAGATTTCACTGAAAGAAACCGGGATGGTCAGGCGTAAAAACTATAAACTGTTACAAGTCAATCATCTTTAGCTAAGGACATTCCCATAACACTATCATGATCAACAACTCAACTTACAAAACCACACGAAAAAAAAGTATCGTGATTAAACCCGTAAAATCCGACAAACCAGAGTGACCATTTATGTAATTATAATATCTACTAAAAATCATCTGGGGGTACTGTAGCTACAGTACGGGATCAATTTTCAATTTAGCCCCTGATGCTTTTGATTCATTACAAAGTTAGTCCTTAACAGCCGTTACCTAATAGTCGTGACTTAACGTTGCAACAAAACAATAACTTGAGGGACTGTTTCTGGTAAAATATTAAGAAAAAACAGCCCCTATGGTTAAGTTTTATTTTCACCGTTAGTCCTTAAGGACTAAAATTGCAACAAACCGATACTTTCAGGGACTAAAACCAAAAATACCACTGCTACAGTGCGAAACAGTGGTTGCTACAGTGAAAAGCAGTTGTAAATAGTACGTGTACTGTAGCTAAGGAATTTACAAAAATGGTCCCTCGCATTAGCTGTAAATCACACCGTTAGTCCCCCGTTATCGCTCTTTTGCAAATTTAGTCCTTAATAAATAAAAAATTATGACAAAGACTCCCGTACATAAAATAATAGAGGCCAACGCACTCCCGCGGCAACGCGCGGGTTAACCCGCTCGTTAACTCTAAAATTAACAAGGATTGTGCTGGATTCATTCTCTAGGCTTTGAACTTGCTATCCAAATTGCTCTCCAGATGCAAAATACTTCAACATTTTTAATCAAAACAATCCTTGTGGTTACTATACATGATTTGTTCATTTAGGTTACTCTACTCACGTAAGTGAACAAAAGAAGATTAGAATAAGCTAAGTGCACAAACACGCCAACTATAACATCCTCTGTATGTGTTAACATGTTTGATTTTAATAACATGTGGTACTTGCAATTTGCAAAACATGAACCTTGTATGACGGGTGAACTTTATTTTATTGATATATTGTCAATCTTTAAACTCTTTTGGCAAGCTATTTAATACTCGGGTGGGCGGGTGACAATGACGACCAGAACGAGCAACCAACACAGAGACTTCTACAAAATGCCAAAGTTTTGAGATTGGGGCTGGAATGAATAAGATGAGAAGAATGCTTATAGATCATGAACTCTTTGAGGGAAAAATTTAAAAAAAAAAAAAAAAATCTCTTATTCGGTACATTTGAAAAAATGAACACCTTTTATTGTATGTAGATAGTCACCGATAATAGTTCTATAGCAATTAAAAGTCATCACGACAAAAACAGCATAATCCAAAAAGTTTACCTTTTTTAGTAACGGTTCATACTGATGTTGGAAATTTAGTGCAACTGAGGGATCAGGTTATACTTGGAATTGGGTTTGGAGGTACGGAGTGTACACCCATTAAGTCCCTGACCTCCCTGACTCATTTTAGTGGTTTGCTGATGTATTCATCAAAAAGTATCTCACCAGTGAGTACTGATCAGCAAGTGTGATATTAATCAGCAAGTGTGATAACTTATCAGCGTGTATACATTTGGTGAGCATGTTGATTAGTTCTCTTACTCATCAATACCTGATAACACTTGGGAAATATTTGTAACCACCTTGACCTATTAATGGGCGGTTTCAAGATTGAGTTAATGACCATAATTATTGGTCATGTAACCACTAATCTATTTATGGAAAAGGTTATGAGATTAATTGGCCGATTAATGCTCATAACTCATTTTGACTAGGAGTTACAACTCTTGTTTTGAATAAGAGTTTCATCTCTATAAATATAAAAAAACACTTTCATGAAAATACACACAAAATACAAAAACACTTGAAAGCGAACAAGTTCTTGCTTTGTGCCTAAAACAAGAACAAACACTTGGTCTTATCCCATAGAGATATTCGTGTAACCCAGGCATTAGGGTCGAATAGTTTCTATTAGAAAATTATTACACGATTTCAAGTGATATCCGGTGCTAAATAACTAACAATCAATAGAAACTATTTTGTGATAATCAAGGGCTACTGCTATGCAACATATGGTTGCTAACTTTTCAAAATTGGAAAAGTTTGAAGGAGTTTATTAAGAAGGTGGCAAAAGAAGATGCACTTTCTTCTTTACAGCAAGAGTGTGGTATATGTGTTGAGCACACCTATTCCTAATGAAGGGGATGATGTTATTGTTTAAGGAAAAAGAGCAAATATGAGAATGATTATTACATTTGAAGAGGTTTAATTCTTAATGGTATGTCTAATCCTTATTTGATATATATCAAAATGTGGGATCTAGTAAAGATCTATGGGATTCCTTGAAAGCCAAATATATGGCTGAGAATGCGTCAAGTAAGAAATTCCTTGTAATTAATTTTAACAATTACAAAATGGTCGATTCTAGACTGTCATGGAAAAATACAATAAATTTCTTAGTATACTTGGTAGATTCATACAACACGAAATCAACACGGATGAAGCTATTTCAGTCTCTTATGTCATTGATAAACTCCCTCCTTATTGGAAAGATTTCAAGCATATGTTGAAACATAAGAAGGATGAATTAACTCTTGTTGAGTTGGGCAGTCATTTGCGCTGTCACACCCCAAAAATAGCGCAGCGAAATAGCATTTACGGGTATGACTTCATAGTCAAGAACACAAGGTGTCAAAATAGAAAAAATACTAAATGCATAACATACGATAGATCATAGTCACAACAACCGGGATAAGTACATAATTTGAAATCCAAACATAAGTCTCAAAACCAAAATACATCATAAGGAAATGTCAAACTGCAACTCCACGGGATATACCCTGGGAGGGTCTTGTCTTAAGTCTTGCTAAGCCAGGCCAATACTCAACCTTCTAGTGCAACTTCGTTCTTAAAACCTAAAAATGGATACTTGAAAATGTTAATATAAAGTTGGTGAGCTCGTAGGTTTGAAAGTAAACCACGGAGCTGTGAATAATGTAAAGTAGGACAATAGTGAGAGTGATAACAAATTACAAGCACATTATCGAAAACAATACTAGTGTCGCGCCAACTGAACCTATAGTGTTCCTCATACATGTAACCAATACCGTGTGGGGAGCTACCCTAATAGATATATCAACTAGTGGGCCCTCAACAGAGATTTAACAGTTGCACAGTCATGAACTCACAAAGCAAAACATTTCACAGCATATAATCGCATCATCACACATATATGTCCAAAATCATGTAAAACAATATGTCACAGCATAAAAACATTTAAAAAGCATTGAGTACCATTTTCACCACAAGGAAAACATGTTAAAAAGTGGGGCTACGAGAAATCACCTCAACAGATGATGAGCAAGATATCACAGAAAGTATTAAGTAGCAGGGCACAACGGTACACGCTCGGCATAACCTAATAAAATGTAGTTTATAAGAAATGCGTCTCGTAAAGTAAATGAGTTTTCAAAATGAAAAGTGTCTTAGTTTTCGTGGAATACTCGTATCGATATTTGTAAAAGTTCTAGTTTCAATGTCGAAAGAAAGTTTAGTATTACGTCTCGTGTGATGGTTAGAAAATATAGACTCAAAGTATAACTCACGCCAAAACGATAAAAGTCGGAGAATTAACGAAAAAGCACAACAAGAAAAGAATAAAAAAACTAAGTAAATAATAAGAAAAAGACATAATCAATGATCAGTTTTGGTGTCTACCCGGTAATCCCAAATAGTTCGGAAGTTCAATTAAATTTTATAAGAGAGCTCGAGTTAACATTTCAAATATTAAAAATGTTATAATTTAAATAAAGTATATGTTTTGGTCATTGTCGGGTTTTATTATAATAAAAGAAAAGCGTAAGTTTAGATATTTTAATAAAATTTTGGCATGATGCGTCCTTTTATATCACGTCCTCAAGTCAACGTGTTTTTTGAATAAACCATATCATTGAGTAATATGAATTTTCATTTATAACTCGCTTACCTTTATTTTGATGCTTGAGCAAACGGAATGGACAAATCCGGTGGACCACCATCCATCTATTTTGATCTAATGGTGGGGATTAACCTAAGATTTAATATACTTAACCTTAATTCTCCCAACTATATAAAGCTTTTTTCTTCTTTTTTTCATTCGCTTCATTTTTTTACACAAATCGATTCTTTTTGTGTGTTTCTCCCAACCTTTTCTTCTTCTCATCATTTCTCTCTCATTTCCTCCAAAGTAGTTATTCCAATCAACTATTATTGTTTGATCATCACCGGTTGGATCACCATCACCATCACCATTCCAATCACCATCACCATTCATCATCATCTCATTATCACCTCCGATCATCATCTCATCATCACCTCCGATCCTATCATCTTTTTTATGCCTTCTTTTGATTTGAATGAACCGTTTGTTTCAGAAGCTGATTTGGTTGATGTTGTTGCGGTTGATAATGTTGTTGATCGGTTGTTAATTATGTGGATCAAGTTGTTAACATTCCTTCTTATTAAGTTGCACACCAAGTGTTTGATGAAATGTGTGAGTGAAAAATGTTTGATAATTTTGTTATCTGCTCATGTAATTCTGTTTATTAATTAAGTTGTTAGTTGAAAATTTGTTTTAACTACATTTGAATGTTGTTTTATGTCGATTGTTGTTTTGAATCGCTATTTATCGTCGTGTAGTATCACCGGTGATATTTGAAGTTGAATCAGTGTCATGTATTATCACTAGTGATATTTATATTATCACTTGTGAAATTTTGTTTATTTGATACTTTTAGTTTATGTTTTAAATTGTGAGTAGCATTGGTTTTAGTATGATATCATTTTGGGATGGGTGAATTGATGGAAATTTGATGCATGGAAGGTGTTTGACAAAATGCCTAAGAGAGGATGCACAAGTTGAGAAGCAATCACATGTTCTGTTTGTCCATCATTTCATATATAACCAAATCAAAAATATTTATTTGAATAAACAAGCTTTAGGAAATTAATCAAAGTGCACTGTAGTTATTGTAAATGAGTAATCATATCCTATGTTGCATTAGTTGATGCTTATTTTCAATTTTCTAAATGGCGTTTTGAATTATTTTAGTGCGTTTTGTATTTTGCTTTCTCCATTACTCTATATCTGAGGTGATGCACATTTGATGTATTGTTCGATAATTGTGCAGTAACCTAGAGCTTAAGCCACAAGGACTGCTTAGCTTAACAATCGTGAAGGCAAATAATTTGAAAAACATGGAAATGATTGGAAAGTCTGATCCTTATGTGATTGCATATATTCGGCCACTTGAAAAGTTCAAAAGAAAGGTTGTTGATTATAACTTAAACCCTGTTTGGAATCATGTAATTCGGTTAATTGCAGAAGATAAGAAGACCCAATGTGTTGTACTTGAGGTTACGCTTTTCTCCTTTTTGCTTTTCTGTATTGCTGGTTTCTCAGTTGTATCACAGGTGATATCAAATGTGATATCACATTTAATATCACAAGTGATAACACAGGTGTTTCAGCTTTCTTTTATTTTGTTGAATCAATTGTGGTAATGGAGGATCTTATGATATCACAGGCGATATCAAAGTTGTTTGAGCGTCTTCAATTTGTTTTGTGGAGTTGTTGTGCTTTTCTGAACCACAACTGCAGTTGTTGTTGATTCTTTCGTTTGATGGAGCTGTTTTTTTTTTTTTTGCAAATTGCAATCACAAATAGTTTGGTGATATCGTCTCTTTTTATGCCCCCTACAAAACAAACAAGTATGCTTTTTAATTTGTAATATCTCCTGTGAGATTTCATTATTTTTTGTACATTTTGTATATATTATCACCTGAGATATTTCTCTTTCCAGGTACATGATGATTTTTGTGCCTTTTATCGCAATTGACAATCACAGAGATGTGTTCTTGTTGGTTTTGGTGCCTTAAGAATGAAACTATCGAATCTTGTGTATCGTTACTCCAAGCATTCAAGAAAGCTTCGTGCATTATCCGAATATCATTATAATGGTCAAGATGGTGCTATGCGAAAAGCACTTGCGGTGAGCTTCTGGTTCTAAGCCCATCTTTGTCATAAATTAGAAGTTATGTATCTCTTGTGATAAATGTTGGAATTAATTTTTTGAGGTCTTTGTGAGTTTATGAAATATTTTTTCATTTTATCACTTGTGATAAAGCATGAAAATGATGAAATGTTTACATCATTTATGTGTATTGTTTTTACTTGTTTCTGACATGTATAACTTGTGATATTATTCTTTAATTGATATATATGCTGACCTTTTTTTTGCCGAATCGTTATGTTACTCAAAAACAATACTTAATTAATCCTATTCTTGTTTGATTTTGAGAATATGTCATGTTTTTATTTTCATAGTTTTCTTCATAAAGTCAACGGTATTTTTAACTGACTTTTCATTAATATCACTTGTAATACTCTAATAAAATTACCAAAAGATTGATATATTCAGATAAACCAAAAGCATTGTTTACAACTGAATAGAAATTACCATTGTTTACAATTTAAGTAGCAAGAGAAAATTACAATTTAAGTAGCAAAATAAAATTACTAATTGATGCTTTTGTCCTTTTATTTTCTACAACTTTCTTCTTCACAGCTTTATAAGCATCTCCTCCTTTTGTCTTCTTTCCCACTTCATTCTTTTTAGTTTGCAACTTCTTCTTCTTCATTCCTCTTCTTCTTTTTCGCAACTGTCTTTACTTTCTTACATGCGATGTCATTGTCGGTTCAACGATTCTTGTTGATGGTGTTGGTGGTTGTAGATCATGTTATATCACGGTGATATCACGATGTTTCTTCAAGATTTGTTGGTGGTGTATCTGTTTCTATTTTTGTTCTTCGTGTTTTCTAAGCTTAAATGTCTAGCAGAAGATTTTGTTAATTTGCTTGGTATTGTTAGTGTTGTCGGTGACGATGTTGTTTCTTTGTTCACTTCTTCAATTTGACTTGGTTGTTTTTTCGCGAAGGTCTTTTTCCTTTCACCTTCAACCCCTGCTTTTTTGCTTCTTGATAGTTCTCAGTTTTATATTCAAATCTGCATAAAATATATACCATGTTAGTGTATGAATTGTTCATTGTTTTTTTAATATCATACGTGATATATAAACTGAATAAGTATACGTCATCAAATATCATAGGTGATATACTACCAACAAGCAATCATTACAACTGTTGTATCATAGGCGATATACTACCAATAAACAATCATTACAACTGTTGTATCACATGTGATATACTACAAATAAGCAACCGTTGCAACTGTTGTATCACAGGTGATATACTAACAATAAGCAATCATTGGAACTGTTGTATCATAAATGATATACTACCAACTAATACTAGAGTCAAATACCACTTTTAAACATATCGAAGAATGCCCAATCTATCCATTATGCACATATATCTACTACAAATCTAACAAAAGCATGTTATAGTCACAATATTTATTTTAGCCTGTTAAGTCTCTCATATTATCACAATAATTATCTAACTTTCACAACAATCCCTCAATAAACTACTAAAATCTACAAAAACAACAAAGTGTTCATATTGTAGAATAAATATCCGTGTTTTTAGGGATACCATTATAACATTCTACTGAAAGTATACATACACATTCTACTGAATGTGTATGTATCACTAGTGATATAACACATAAGCTAAATGTTAAATCAAGTACGCCGCATACATTCAGGGTTTCATCACAATTAATTCTTCTAAAGGAGACATGCTTATACGTTACAGTATACCTTTACTTTTATGAATCTCTGGAGATGGAGTCAAAAAATTGATTGACGACAGAATTGCATTTACTTGCAGTAGATAGTATATCATCAAAACTTTTAGCCAAAAAAAAGTTTAACTATGATTACAAAACAATAAAAATGAAATATCAAAAGTGGTACTATACATGACATATAATATATCTTAACAAGTAAACAAAAAAACCTATCAAATAAACAAAAATTTCACAAGTGATAATACAAATATCACTAGTGATAATACATATATCTGATTCAACTTCAAATATCATTTGGTGATACTACACGTATGATACTTTTCACTCACACATTTCATCAAACACTTGGTGTGCATCCATGTATACAAAGTGTTTTACTCGAAAACTTAACCAAATGTAAACACTAAAAACACAACCAAAAGCATGTCACAATCACAATAAAAATCACACCAAAACAAATTCATTTTTCTGTATATACTAATAAGCAACTAAAATCAACAAAAAAGCAAAAAAAAATCTCAATAAACATTATCAAAAACTGAAATATAAGAATAAAAATCACAGCAACTAGTTAATAAATAACAAAATAATGAATCGGAAGCTTCGTACCATGTTTTTTTCCCCGGATCTGATTCTGATTGCCTCGATTGGTTCATTTTTATGTATTTTCTTTGATTTTGACGGTTAAAATTGAATGATTTGTTATGTTTTTGTTTTATTTTGAAGTTTTCATTTAGAGAGAGAAAGTGATTGTGGAGATTCTGGAAAGTTATCAGTTTGAGTGTGGGGTTGGGTGGGTTAAGTTTCTGAAGTTACATAAATTGTCCTTCCGTGTTTTTTTATTCTTAAAAATTGTTTTTTTGATCGGACGGTCCACAATTGTCCATTGGTATGCAACAATTTAAAGGTATGTAAAATAAAGTGCCTCCGGACACACAACAAACACAAAACACACCACACTTGTGGTTTTATTTGTTTGAACAAGCAAATACACAATCATATCTAAATAAATAATCTGAATCCAAGTCCAAGTAACTAAAACCAAGCAAATAAACCAAACACTAATCCAACCAAGACCAAATAGGGCAACGACACACCCTCGTGGGTAGTGTCGTGCTAAGAGTTACAAGCACACAAGCACCTTCTTGTTAAATTTTTATTCAAATAACACCCGACACCATGACGGTGTCATGACCAAAGCCGAAACAGTCAACACCACACGGGTGATTTTACATGTCGGATCAAAGACCACACAAACACGACCAAGCAACAAACATTTCACTTATCATTTCGCTTGTGGGTTTATATCCAGATTCATATGCAACACGACCAGCTAACTGAATAAATCTCAAAACTAAATAGATCAAATCTTCCTAAAAACTAACTCAACCAAGGTCAATTTCAATCATAAAACAAATCCAATCATTAAACCGTGACACGTAGCGGGTCACGACTTGAACCCTATACGGGTTTATAATCAAAACCGAATCCAAACAACATTTACAACAACAAGAACATCAAGACAACTAATCCAAACCAACCCGTTTTGAGGATGACACGGGTCTGACCCGACCCGTAAATGACCCAAAAGGAAACAACACCATATTAAATCAAAAATCACCACACGAATCGCTTAGAAACATTTTTAAAACCATTTTTTAACCCATGAAAATAATATATTAATTATTTTATAATCGGTTTAAAATAAGAACGAGCTAAATGGGTTTAGATCGGCTTACCAACAAAAGAAAGAGGAGAGGGGAGAAGTATGGTAGTGACGATGGTGGCAGTGGTGGTGACGCCTACGAACCAAACGGACAAAAACAACTCTAGTGCGCCCTCGCTCTAACCCTATGCAAATGAACCATTTCTTGATCTCCTCTTCAACTGCTCCGGGTGGTGGTATGGTCGCCGGAATCTGGCCGGAAAGTGGTAGCGGCGCCGGATTTTTAAAAGTGTGTGAGGTGGGGGGGGGGTGATACAGTGCAAATGAAACCCTAGTAGGGTTAATAAAACCATCCAGGGACTATTGTTGCCAAAACCAAAAGTACAGGGTGGGTGGACAGAAACTATCACAAGGATTATTTTTGAACTTTTGGTAATCTTTTATAATATTAAGGTGTGGGACCCATTTGGCCTCGATAGCGAACGAGGACTTGGGATTTAAACCACCACGTTTAAAATAAATTTTCCACGAAAATCAAGTGTAAACACAACTAATATCTCATAAAATTTTAGAAACCGTATTTAAACGTTTATTAGACCTTTGGTTGTGCCGGAACGCGATGTGTGTTGTCTAACTTTAAAATTACACATAAAAAGTGAACATATAAACTTAGAAAATAGATTATTTCGAGCTTAAGGTTAAGTAAGGACCTGGAAAATTTGCGGTTGTTATATGCGCATTGAGGAATCACTCAGAGTGCATGACAGTGACAAGCCAAAGAGTAGCAATGCTACTGTATTAGTTGTCAATATAGTGGAGCATAACAACTCCACCGAGTACAATGACAACAAGGGAAAACGTAAACATCAGGATAATACCAAAGCTGATCTTAACAATAAACCAAAAGCAACTTGTTGGAAGTGTGGAAAACCTGGACACTTGAGGAAGGATTGTAAGGGTGTTAAAGTTGGTAACAAACCCAACGGATCGAGCACAAGTGGTTCGAGGAGTGGCAATTCCAACTCTTTGAAAGGTTAGATAGTGTTTATGAGTATTTTCTGATTTATATGTTATATATATATATATATATATATATATATATATATATATATATATATATATATATATATCTTCCCACATCTATCTATATATATATATGGGACTAAGCATGACACGTCACTAATGCTTACTGGGCACATTAATGTTGACATGGCGCATCTATGATGACATGGAAATGCTTACATGGCACTAAATCCGGCTACATATTTAAAAAATAATTGTCACTTAGGAAGATTCGAACTCAGGTTCATACATCTACATACATGTGCGTCAACCACTGGAGCAATCCACATTTTATGATAAAACTCTTCTTTCCAAATAGGTATTCTTTCTCCAAACTTCCATCTTAACATACTAAACCCCCACTTTTCACTCCGGATTTCCAAAATCATATCCATTCAAGTATCAAAACGCAAACATAATCACACGCTTTTCCTAATAATCTATACCATGTTTGACACAAATTCAAGTAACCGGAATTTATGATATTGTGTCAATCTTCCTTCAATCACGTTCATCAGATTAAACCCACTATCATTAAACTAAAACAAAAACCCTAAATTTATCCCTAATTAATAGGATTCAAAAAACACGCACAAAGATCTGGTACTATCATCAATCGATCGGAGGTATCTTTTAATTAACATATGTTATGGTAATTCTTATTTTAATTTCGGTCCGATTGAATCGATTAGGTTTGCCCAATGGTTTTGTGTATGATCAATTGAGGATTAGTTTTGTAAACATTTTATGGATTTTTATTGTTAATTTTACATGTAGATGCAGTGTAAATACATCTCAATTTTTAGAGTGTTCTTTGCAAGGTTGGCGGAAGAAATCGAGTCACCCACAGGGAGGAAGTTGGCTATACTATTCGATTTGAAGATGTGAAAAATTTAGTAAGTCTTTATTTGAAGTGGAATTATGTATTCTTATCTATTATATGAATAGGATGGATTTATTGCGATGGTTACAATGTTTGATCTATCACATATATTGCAATGGTTCTGATGCTTTTGTTTTGCATTCTAGCGACCTCTATTTTGTTACTTTGGTATTTTGTATTTAATAAATGTGTTCTTGACCTCAATATGTTGTTTTACAATGTGATTAGGATAGATGAAGCTCATAAGAGATCCATTGCAATGAGACATATTGTTGGGTTTCCTAAAAATGGTAATTGATCAAGATCTATTTCATGCATCTAAAATGTGTATAACTATTGTCTATGTTAATGCTGCTAAGTGCTAACTACTAATTTCATAGATACATTGTTGTTGTATTCCATAATGCAAGCACAAGCTTTAGTGACAGATTTCGTTTTGGACCAGGTGCAGAGGTAATAATAGTCTCATTGATCGACCAATTAAATGACAGGTTGAAGGATTGCTAACAACATGATGGTATACTCATGGTTTCCTATTATTTGTCATATTTATTTGATTCTTATATTGTTTGTCTATAAAAGTATTAAGTTTTACTGATGGCTTTGACCACAAATTTTAAGTTGCGACCACAAATTTTAAGTTGCTGTCAATTTTATAGGAATGGATGGTCTGAATGGTATGCACTGATTTGGCTAAGGGTATACACTTAGACCTCTATTTGTACTGGTATTAAATACATTCTCAACTTTATTCCATACGGATGCTCATAAGTAGTTCAAAATTGAACAAACAGTCCGAAATGTCATTCGTTAGAACTTGCTTCTGGCCACGACATCTTCCGGTAAAATCTATTTCTTATAAATTGTAAATTTATTTTCTGTCAAGTTATTTGCTTTTAGCACTCTAATAAGTTTATATATCTTAGTCTTGCAGGAAATATAATAGTTTATCCAAGCTTCATGTTGCTATTGAGTCTTGGTAATATAATAGTTTATCTATGCTTCATGGATTTTTTTTATGTTACCCATTTTATCTCGGTATATTTTAGGTAGATAACGTTGGTTTTCCATGGTCGAATAGGTTCACAAAGATCACAAATCGCCATTTTTAATGTCTGGGTGCAAGCTGGTTGATGGTTATGGTACTATGCTGGTATGAAATTAGATGATAAGCTTCCAAAATATTTTGAGTGTTTGGATATATCTATTTATCAATGCATTTACATGATAAATAGATATCTCCAGGTCATCAGAAACACATCTGTTGCAACAACCTTCTAAAAATGATTATCCAAAAGTGATTTTTGATCTTTTATTCAGTAGATGATCTATATCATCAATACTAGAAATTATTATATGTGACTTGAAAATCACAATTATTAGACAGTTTACTTTTATAATGCAATGCCAAACACCCACTAACATGTGTTGGCGGTTGCAACACTCTTCTTTTTGGTTTTGTTAAAAATATCGTATTTTCTTTGTTGCTTACTAATGTCAATGATGTATAAGACGTCCGAGCTTTGAAACAAGCAAGGGTTAGTTAATGGTTAGTCAAGTTTTTGGGGCTGGTGTGATGCACCTTTGCATTATCCATGTAACTTATGTTAAATTTATTTTTGTTCCATTCCTACAAGAATCTAAGATGCTTTAATGGTTCGCAAGTGTTGTGGTATAATATCACCTGATTCTATGCATATAGGCGTTGCATCAAAGTGCCAATTTCATCAATATCAATCGCAAAATGTGGGATATATATGCACTTTAAGGTTCTTCTTTCTATATTGGTCAAGAAAGTAAACGATTGTAATTGTGGATCAACAACAACCTGTGATACAATCTGCATGCCGGTAACGTATCTTAAACTTTTCAATTTTTGATCTTTTTCCATGTAGGTCACCTCTGCTTCATTTCTATGCACAACTTCAAGATTAGAACAAATAACACTAAATGGCTAAAAATGCAATCTTGAATTTGCAGGCTCTCTTTAATGAAATCCACTATGGTAAATTAGTAGCAGAAGCAAAGTTTCAACCCTCACCATAGGATTATGAAGCCGCCATTAAAGCAAATAATATTAGTTCAATAATACCAAGAAATACTACAAAGTTGATTACTATATTTAATTTGAAAAATCAATTAAGTAGCACAATCACGACACCCTTTCTGCTTGATAGTTGCATCGGTTAGCTTCATTACTCTTCTACATGTTTTCATGATGTTTTTGAATCTTATCCGACATGATTACTTATGCTTTTACCATATGCTTACCCCGGTCTAACCAGTTCAAGGCTTAGACCCAACTTGAAGTTCTAACGAATGACATTTCGGACTGTTTGTTCAATTTTGAACTACTTATGAGCATCCGTATGGAATAAATTTATATATCTTAGTCTTGCAGGAAATATAATAGTTTATCCAAGCTTCATGTTGCTATTGAGTCTTGGTAATATAATAGTTTATCTAAGCTTCATGGATTTATTTTATGTTACCCATTTTATCTCGGTATATTTTAGGTAGATAACGTTGGTTTTCCATGGTCGAACAGGTTCACAAAGATCACAAATCGCCATTTTTAATGTCTGGGTGCAAGCTGGTTGATGGTTATGGTACTATGCTGGTATGAAATTAGATGTTAAGCTTCCAAAATATTTTGAGTGTTTGGATATATCTATTTATCAATGCATTTACATGATAAATAGATATCTCCAGGTAATCAGAAACACATCTGTTGCAACAACCTTCTAAAAATGATTATCCAAAAGTGATTTTTGATCTTTTATTCAGTAGATGATCTATATCATCAATACTAGAAATTATTATATGTGACTTGAAAATCACAATTATTAGACAGTTTACTTTTATAATGCAATGCCAAACACCCACTAACATGTGTTGGCGGTTGCAACACTCTTCTTTTTTTGGTTTTGTTAAAAATATCGTATTTTCTTTGTTGCTTACTAATGTCAATGATGTATAAGACTATCCAGAAGCCTGAAACAAGCAAGGGTTAGTTAATGGTTAGTCAAGTTTTTTGGGGCCTGGTGTGATGCAGCCTTTGCATTATCCACAGGTAACTTATGTTAAATTTATTTTTGTTCCATTCCTACAAGAATCTAAGATGCTTTAATGGTTCGCAAGTGTTGTGGTATAATATCACCTGATTCTATGCATATAGGCGTTGCATCAAAGTGCCAATTTCATCAATATCAATCGCAAAATGTGGGATATATATGCACTTTAAGGTTCTTCTTTCTATATTGGTCAAGAAAGTAAGCGATTGTAATTGTGGATCAACAACAACACGTGATACAATCGCATGCGATAACGTATCTTAAACTTTTCAATTTTGATCTTTTCCATGTAGGTCACCTCCGCTTCATTTCTATGCACAACTTCAAGATTAGAACAAATAACACTAAATGGCTAAAAATGCAATCTTGAATTTGCAGGCTCTCTTTAATGAAATCCACTATGGTAAATTAGTAGCAGAAGCAAAGTTTCAACCCTCACCATAGGATTATGAAGCCGCCATTAAAGCAAATAATATTAGTTCAATAATACCAAGAAATACTACAAAGTTGATTACTATATTTAATTTGAAAAATCAATTAAGTAGCACAATCACGACACCCTTTCTGCTTGATAGTTGCATCGGTTAGCTTCATTACTCTTTTACCATATGCTTACCCCGGTGTATTTGTTTATAATTCAATGTAGTGACAAGTTGGGTCTAAGCCTTGAACTGGTTAGCTTTGTTGCTGGAGTGATGATATCAACGACTGGTCATGCTTAGCATACTCTTGAACAAGTAATATCAACTTATGTATCGGCATAATAATTACTCTTGTATTTCATGATCTTTTCACAAATATGTCTGGTATCCTATTTTGTAAAAGATCATATGGCAAAGAGCTGGCACTTGAGTCAACCTTGTAAAAGAAGTCTTAACATGTACAATACATCTCATATTTGACCCAAAC
Organism: Chrysanthemum lavandulifolium; assembly: GCA_022545495.1. Lineage (NCBI taxonomy): Eukaryota > Viridiplantae > Streptophyta > Magnoliopsida > Asterales > Asteraceae > Chrysanthemum > Chrysanthemum lavandulifolium. Next base: position 270,441,648 of record CM040240.1, read on the forward strand.
TTGTTTTAATCTACTAACCTGCCCTGTCTGACCTGATCATTTTGGGTTTTTTTGGTATAGTTTTGGCATCCCATGCCACTATTCCATCAATCCTATTTTTTGTGTTTTTGTTAAAATTTTTGGCAGCTCGTGGAGTGACCAAGGTTACTCAAAATGTGTTCCCTAAAAGATAACGGGAGAGATTTATTCACACTTTTACCCAAAAGAAATAAAACAAAAAAGATATTTATTCACACAGATGGTGGTAAGGTAAATACGAGTATATGTTCAGTTAAATTGGCAAGATGGGTGGGTCAAAAAATGGGTTGAAAATGTCATTTTTCAGATGGGCTGGTTAAGTGTTTAACCGCAAACCATTTTTTTTTTTGTCATTGTTTTTTCTTCTAGGAGTGTTTGGGTAAGCTAACAATTTAGTGGCATCAAGTCATCAACAACTTAATCATATTTAAACCGACAGTTGATGAGTTTTTTTATACACTTTAAACTTATGTCAATACATGACTTATTTGCAGGTGCTTTCATCAATAGAGCACTAAGAGTTGTGAATCTGAGTCCATACATGACTTGTTTGCAGGTGCTTTCATTAATAATAGTCTTTTTCCAATCAATTTTTTTTCTCTGCACATATGTGATCTTTTACTCAACTTGTAATTCTCACATTGTCAGGCTCGAGGTTGTGTCATGGTTGGTTCAAGCCCAAAAACTCTCACCCGTGTGAAGTCGGTAATTTCTTACTTTACTTAATTACAGATCATGAAATCACCACCTAAAAGGAATATAAATGAACAAATTAATTACAGACCATGAAATGATTCCAAATAACGTAGCTTAGTTTTCCTCAATGGTTGTGGCCCTAACTCAAAAAACCAGTTAGATACTAGAAAACAATTGATTAACACCATGGCTTTCAGCCCACTTCTGATTTTTATATAACATTTTCAACTTTTGACTTATTTGACCCGTTGTAGTAGAAATATCCAAATAAACCATTTAAAGGTAATTTGATTGAAATTGTAACCTCTAAGTTACTAAAGCTGCATTCTTAGACAGTATCATTAGAAAATCTAAATGTTATCCCTCTAAATGTTAATGTAATACTTATGTTTCTGTTTTCAAAAAAAATTGGTTAGTCTACGACAATGAGTGGTTTAAAATCTTTTATTAGTTCGAGGCAATGTAATGTTATTATCATGTCTTTTGCAATGGTTCATGATGCAGTAAACCAACACCGTAGACATGCTAGAAGATGCTGTTGAGTTAAATTTCTGCAGAGAAAAATTCAGGTATATGTTGTCACTCCAATGTCGTTCATTTTCTTTTATTAATCATAAAGTTAGATTCCTATTTGTTTCATGTAGGGTTGGCTAAATTGGCAGGAATTCTTTGTTGGGTGATGGGTGGCTTTTTCCCAGCTCAAAATGTTTTGGTCGTTTTCAGTTGACCCGACACTTACTTTTCCAGAAGTGTATTTTTTTCCTTTATGATACTAGGAAGTTATTATAATTTCAGTAATAGTGTTAACACATTTTGAACAGCCTTCAACACGTAGGCGTTTACATTTTACCCGCTTACCTGATTGAGATATAACATGCCAACTCAAGTTGACATATGTATTAGTTAATGGTTAAAAATTTCTCCCTTTTATTTCGAGCAAGTTTTGTGTAGTAGTTTACTTGACTTTGCAATCAAATTAATCTCTAATCTGATTCAACAACACCTACAACCCTCCAAATGCAGGAACTTAGGGAGTATCGGGACAAATCACATGCTTGGTTAAGGTTTGATCACATGAAAGAAGTCGTGAGTTCTATATACAGACAAGAAATCAGCAGTCTTCGTCTTATCAAGACCTCCTTCAAGCTATGGTTCTTTTAAATATGAGATCAAATTGTATTTTGTTTCAATGACAGGACAGGAGTGGAAAGCACGAGCCGGAAACATATGTGTGGCATCATTTGACTAGACTTGCAGTGGGATTTGTTGGTCTGTAGACAAGATTAAGGAAGTCTACAGACAATGTGTACTTTCTGATAACGTTGTTTGGTCGATGTACATAAATTACATGTACACTTCTCATGCTTCTTTTTACACAAATTATATGAAAAAAATTTCTTTTTTGTTCCTAATTTTTGTGTATAATATTATGAAGCTAGCCCGCCCATCCGGGCGGGCTATGAAGCTAGTATATAATAGAGGAACATGTCATGTCACAAATGCCACTTGGCAGCCTTAAATGCCATGCTGGCAAGATTTAATTACGTGGCAATGCCACCTATTTTTTTACACACGCTTCACACAGAAACACAACCAAGAACACACGCCTGGATTTGACGAAACTCCCAATCTTGATCTTCAGCAACACAATTAATTCCATTTGTATTGACCAAAATTAAACTACACATACGTTTCAACAAGAAAAAAGGCGATCGCAAAGTCCAGAGATAAAGATTTTTCACAAATCAACCAACTTCGATTTAAGGTAATTTTTATTTTTAATTGTTGTTCCAATCAAACTGAATTAGATTAGCCAATCATTTTTTTTTATGTATAATGAATTCGATATTAGTTTCGTATGCATTTATGTATTTTGATTATTGATTATTTGGTTTATGTTTTTGATAGAATGTGTTCAACAAAAAGACCATAAAATGTTTGATAAATTTTGTATACCAAATGTTTGATGAAAGTCCTCACTGGAATTTGATATGTGAACATGTTGTTGTGTTTGAATTTAGTGTTTTATGTGATGATATTGCTTAAATCATGATTCTCAAATTCCTATTCCACATTTTCCTGACGACCAATCACCCAAACAACCTGATAACGTAAACCTTACACTCACGTCCCAAAGACGACGTTTGGTTAGACGAAGATTGTTTAACGATGAGCTTAACACGCAATCAGTCTCTAATAATGATGCGACTCATGCTGCTATCGGCAAGAGCCATGTGGATGAAGGTTACTTATTTTGTTTTCTTAGTTGAAATGATATTGTTCTTTTTTCTAACACGCCTGTTTGATCACGCTTCAGTTTCTGATTATTTTTATGCAGCTGTTTCTTTACCAACACAACCTACAGGCTGTTTCGAATTTCAAGCCAGGCTACTCACAAAAAGAGTTGTTGATCTTCAAATAAGTACTGACCCAAACACCGGTGATGACACTCATCATGGTACATCTGTTGACAATTATTGTCCTCCTGTAGCGTCGGTGGCCTATATCAGAGCAGCAACTGAATGTGTACTTCCAACCTCTCACGTTGTCAACTGTTAAGGTGCGCCATCCTCATGTGGTCTGAATAATTGTGTGTTCTTTAGGTTTCAACCCAGTTAATTCTATACATATGTGCACACCTTGATTAATGCAGATTGTATAGTTGCCACAGTTAAACCACAGATACGCTATGTTGCTGATAAGTACAATAATGATGTCAAACTAATGATATATCAAAGCACATGAAAAGTAAGTTATACTAAGCATGGGACTTGAAATTGAATTTTCTTAAATAAACATGTAATGGTGAGAGAGAAGCTCATCATGGCATGTGTTAAGTTGTACAAGTCTGATGTCATCAATATACAAATTTATCTGATGGTTATGTACTCAATAAAGGAAATGCACATGGATAAAATAATTGGGTCTACATTAAATTCTTATTCAGAAATATAGTACCCAATAAGCTGTTACCCAGTAATGTATTAATGTAGATTGTAATTTCATTTTACTCAACTTACATCTGAACTCATCATGTTCGTACCATTGAAAATTTGAAATTAACTTATATATGCAGGCAGAATTGAAAGATACGTTGATTACTAAGGAACGTGAGTCTGCAACGAAAGCATCTGAGGAAGCTTTGTCCATTGTAAAGGAAGCCATAGTTTCTATGCAGGACGCTGAAAAAAGAACAATATCATTTCAACTAAGAAAACAAAATAAGTTATGGGTTAGAAAAAAGAACAATACAGAGTTATGGGTTTTGAAAAAGTGAAGCGTGATCAAAACATTACTGAAGCGTGATCAAACAGGCGTGATCAAAACATTACTGAAGCGTGATCCAACAACAGTGACCTTTAGGACTAATAACAATACTGAGTTATGGGTTTTGATCACGCTTCATTTTACTCAACTTACAAGTGAAAAAGCAAATTAAACATTACTGAGTTATGGTTTTTGAAAAAGTGGAGAACCACAGGGTAAGATTTTCCGAATATAGTTGATGTCTTCTTAAACAGGTTATCTGAATATTTAATTCTTTATCACTTTTTCAAAACCTATAACTCAGTAATGTTTAATTTGCTATGTTTACATTGTTATTGTGAGATTATCATTGGTTGCAGGTATGAAATACCATTGATACATTGGGAAGCAGTGCTCTTGATATCATCAAACGCTTTTGGTGTCTTTTTTGATTTGGTAATTTAACGTGCATGCTCTATTTGATTCTTTAATTATACTAGGGCCTACTGTTTTCATTGTTATTGTTATCTTCAATAATAACGTTTGCATGGGCTACTGAATTCACTTTTCCTAATTGAGATCCAAACAACTATAAACACTACACTAGCTGCCCTTCATGAGGGCCATGGAGATCATGGAAGGCAAACTGCTGCATTTCTTTGCAATAACTTTTTTGGTCAAATATGCTATAAGTTGTACACATAATTAAGAAAATAAGGATATTACTATAACTTATGTAATATCCTTTTTGATTTTGTATAGTAACTTAAACAGTTTAAATTCATACAGTCTTATGCTCTTCGTGCACACAACAGCTTTTGGAAAGACAAAGGGTTACTCAACAAAGTAAGGGATATCAGTTACGCCCATGTTAGCTCACTATCTCCTAAAGGTCACTGTTGTTCGGCTCTAGGGTTGGGCTACTGCAAATCCACTGTAGCAGATATGCTTCACTTGAATAGCCAAAATTATAGTGCAAGGCTGGTGAAAATGTTTTCAGCTCAAAATTGAACTGGTATGGGTTGACTTTCAAACGTTTTTTGTTCAATTTCTGTAAAGGGTTAAAAGCTTTTAAAACATAATGAATAAGAATTTGGGATGTATATATGTACATCCATCAGGAGTACATATGTACTCCATCAAAGGCATCAAAGTGGTTGCTCGGTGTAGTTACTTGACATATTGTGACATTAGTAGAAGGTGAACCGGAGTCTCGCTGCTGATGGTGCAAAGGAGGCTGTTGCGGCTGCGAGTCTCAGCTTTGAGAATTTAATCGGTATACTGTTTATAATAGATATGAAATGGCGCATTTTTGCGTGTTGTTTTGTCATTGCGATTAAATTTTCAGCTTCGAGAATTTCACCGAGCAACCAGATGCCACATGTTAAATGGTGAGGTAGTGCAAATAAAGTGTGTTTGGATCAGGTTATAACAGAAACAAGGAGTGCTTGGATTAGGCTGTAGCAGCAACAAAGAGTGTTTAGAGTGGACTACAAGTCATAAATGAATCTGAGTGTTTACATGCCCTTGATTTATTTTATTTTGTTACAGAATCTGAGCTTTAGGTTCCTTAAGAGTGTAACTTTCTTTCCAACATCTTTGTTTTATATAATTTTCTTTATTTAATTAATATTATGGTTTGTTTCATTGTTTGTGATTATACAGAAAACACGGTCTCAGATTTGGCTATTTGGGCAGAAGGATTTGCGTATCCAAGGCCAGAATATTATGGTTTGTTTCATTGTTTGTGATTATACAGAAAACACGATCTCAGACTTGGCTATTTGGGCAGAAGGATTTGCGTATCCAAGGCCGCCAACAATAGTGCTTATAGATAAGTGTTTATTGCACCTCAAAATAGGCAGTTACGCATAGTTTTTTTTTGTCCATCTGGCTTTCAGAATACGCAATACGCCAAAAGAAAATAGGCAATCCCAAATATCATGTTAAAAAACGCTTATAAGTTAGAGTTAGATAATTAGACGTAACATAATGGGCTGTAGGAGATAGTAGTCACATGTGCTTATCATATATTGTATATAGTCTGGAATGATGCATAGGTAGTCACATATTCATATAACAAGAATGAGTTTCAGTACACAAAAGCATCAGCGTGACTGTCCTCATAGTTTTAAACACAATAATCACTTATAAAGCTTACATAAATTGGGTGGTATCAAGTAGTTTCACTTTACGAGCAAATGGTAGAGACTGCTTCTATGACAGGTAACATTTGAATTTATTAAGTTTTTAACTTAACTCTTTCTTTGTTTTCATGTTATGGTCAGGAATTGGCCTATATCACACTCGGAAAACGTACATGCATATACCAGATGGACGTTCTTAGTATTCCTGAATATTATACAGAAGGTATGATATCAACTGCAGATCGAAATTCTTGGGCAGATAATATTATGGGAGAGAAGGAATAAAAGTTGTCTTCTCTAATGGGAAGCTTGGGATGGTATACTATTGAACTCCCTATTGTATTGTAAGCTTATTTTTTAAAATACATCATCTTTATAATTAGTTGCTCTACTATGAAAAGTGCAGGGTTCCATGAAGTTAGGAAGATTAACAAAACCTGTAGCTGCAGACATAAATATAAAGTGCAGAGCAAAAGGGCCATCCTCTTGCGGTGAGTTGTATAGATTCTCAGTTACCGGTATAAATTCTAGAACTGATTTTACAAATGTATGGTTGTGATTGCAAATCCTAATACCAGTGTACCTCATTTTCTTACTAGACATGTTACAATGTATTACAAGTGCGTAAGTATTAGAAATGCAATAAATAAATTTTTTTGGAGATTATAAAACGGGTACTATCAAGTCCAGGCTTCAAAAAATACGATAGCTCAGGTAACTTAAACTCATATAGACATGAAAATTTATGTTCTCTTATTATAGTGGCTGATAAGAATATTATTAGGAAAGGATTGGTTTGCTAAGAGATTAGCCAACTCATCATGATATTGATTTCATGTTTCAGGGAAACATTCATACTAATCCTTCAAAGGAACATCTGGTTACTGCCATCCAGAAGCATTTTGCTTCACAGGTAACTCACGCGCAGACTAACACACAGAACACACGCTTTCATAGAACATATATAATAGAGTAAATTACATAATTGGTCCTTGTGGTTTGTTGAAAATTGCAGAAAATGTCCCTATGCTTTTTTTTTGACGTGTTTCGTCCCTGTGGTTTACAAATCTTACGGATTTTGTCCCTGGTCCAAAAATGTCCGTTAAGTGTTTTGCACCGTTAGTCCTTCGTTAGTGCAGTCCGTTAAGTGTTTTGCACCGTTAGTCCTTATTTTTTAAAATATAGTTTTTCCTAATTAGTCCCTCCGTTAATAATAGATATCCCCGATTTTTACGTTTTTGTCCGTTTTATCCGTTTCGTTCGTTTTATCCGTTTTCCCCGTTTTTTCGTTTTTCGTCCGTTTTTACGTTTTATTCCTTTTAAATGCTTTTTTATATGCTTTAAATCATTTTTTACGCTTTTGTCCGTTTTTATCCGTTTTTGTCTGTTTTTTATCCGTTTTCGACCGTTTTTTTACATTTCTATTCGTTTTGGCTAGTTTTTTTACGTTTTTGTCCGTTTTTTCCCGTTTTCGCCCGTTGTTTTACGTTTTTGTCTGTTTTTCTTACATTTTGTCCGTTTTTTATCCGTTTTTGTCCGTTTTTCTTACATTCTTCTTAAATTTTTGTCCGTTTTTCTTATGTTTTGTATGTTTTCTTTCGTTTTGTCCGTTGTTCTTACGTTTTGTCCGTTTTTCGTACGTTTTTATCGGTTTTTGGTATGTTTTTGTCCGTTTCAAAAAAAAAATTGAATAAAAAATTTCAAAAAAAAAAAATTGAATAAAAAAAATTTTCAAATATATATTTTTTTAAATATGTCCGTTTTTTCAATATTTTTCGGAAATTTTTAAGATTTAAAAAAATATTTGAAAAAAATATTTTTCGAAATTTTTTTCAATATGTCCGTTTTTAAAAAATAGTCGAAAAAGGGACAAAACGTAAAAACCGGCCAAAACGAATAGAAATGTAAAAAGGGTCGCGGATAAAAAGCAGAAAAAAGCGGATAAAACGGACAAAAGCGTAAAAAGCAGATTTAAAGCATATAAAACAGATGAAAAGGAATAAAACGTAAAACGGACGAAAACGAAAAACGGGGAAACGGATAAAACGAACGAAACGGATAAAACGGACAAAACGTAAAAATCGGGGATAACTATTATTAACGAGGGACTAATTGGAAAAACTATATTTTAAAAATAAGGACTAACGGTGCAAAACACTTAACGGACTGCACTAACGAAGGACTAACGGTGCAAAACACTTAACGGACATTTTTGGACCAGGGACAAAATCCGTAAGATTTGTAAACCACAGGGACGAAACACGTCAAAAAAAAAGCACAAGGACATTTTCTGCAATTTTCAACAAACCACAAGGACCAATTATGTAATTTACTCTATATAATATTGGTCGTGTGATAATTGTTTGAAAATAAGTGAGATTAGTCAGATGATATATGTAGGTAGAAGTAACAATTGCGATTTTGATGTCTATTATAAAAATATTTTATTAGCCAAGCTTTGAACTTTTGGCGGTCAGACTTAGAATTTTAAACTAATTATTAGCAATATGAATCAGGTAGTTTTTCAAAGAAATTGAAGTGATAAGAATAAATTATGAACAAGTAGTGCAAATGGAATAATGTTGGCGTCAAAGTCTCAAATCGTAGTCGATGTACTTTTTTAAAGCATGTTTGATCTGAAAGTATGTTAATTTTGATGTTATCATGTTTTATAGGCAACAAAGCTTCAACGAAGTCGGCTTCAGAGACATTTTTGAGATAATTTTGATGTTATCATGTATATGTGCTCTTCAATTTGGTAATACTTTGGTTAAATGTTTGGCTTAGATTTTAGTTAAAACTTTATATCTGTGCATTTTAGACTGTTACGTAAGCGTTATCGTATACTTGAAACATGGTTTGACCAAACTATCGCATTCTATTCACTCTTATATTTTGTTTTCGAATTAAGTATCTGTTAAAAATCATGCTTTTATGCGGGGTTTCACGGGCAATGCTAACGGAAAAGCGTAAGTATTAGTGCTGTGAGACAATCGAACTCAACTCTTAGATAAGTGACCTCTTTACTTATCAACTTATGAATGACCCGATATATGCTATGAATTGATTGTTAATCCCTATCTGGTTAACAGCTTTTTAAGCTTAATGGCCAACAGTCAAGCGAGATGAAGTTTCAAAGTTGCCTAAAGTGTGTTTTAAGGCCTTTTGTGCATAACATACAAACTTAAAGATGGTTTTGTCATTTGCGACTCATTTGAGTTCTTTTGTAACCAATATTCTTAATATTTTATTTGAAAGCGGTTTGAAAGGTTCTTTTGCTACAAATTGACCAAAGGAGGCGAAATCATCTTCGTTGGCTCGGATGTACAAAAAGAATCACAATGACTCATAACAGGACAAATGGAATAAATGCTTGTGTATATATTTTATGCAACGAAAGTACCTTATTTTTAAAGTTTTGTAACCACCCGCATTTTTAGGTTACTTTTTATTTTCGAGAATTTACTATTCACTTTTACTATTCAAATTCACTATTCATCTCGTAAAATTTTTAATCCACATTCTCGTAAGATAAATTATTTTAGTAATAACCTGAGAGTTCGACCATCGTTAGATCATTTTCGCAAAAATTATTAAGTAAACATCGTTTTAAAGTTTCGTTTTAGACGGTCCACCGTTTAAACATCACGCACTTAACGAAAATCAACCCTGACAATTTTCCTCACATCAGATAAATTTTTAGATCATTCATGATTAATTTGAGAATTTTAAAATTATTATTTTAATATTACCAAATAAGCCCAGTAGAAACAAAACTAAACTTACGTTTTAAACAATTCTACTTACATCCGGACTTAACGATTCTCCTTTGTGTTTCTAATATGTTTTGACACTTTTACATTTTGGAAAAGTCAAACATATTTCCTCCTCCTTGACCATAAAGGAATTAACCTTGTACGTTCTACATTTTTGCTTAAATCGCGTAACTTTTAAACTTTGCAAATAATCATTAAGTTATCCAGCGTATGAAGAAAACCACATTTTGACATCTCATATCACTTTTAGACTAATTTTAGTCTACTCTAAATAAATTCACGGTCGTTTCCACGAAATTTCGTTCTTTTCGATAAACTGCGAATTACGCGTTTTGACCCGTATTTCCGACTTTAAGCGACATTTTGCACCCAATGAGACTTATCACCCATTTTATATTTTTATATGGAGTATAATGATGAGTTTCATCATTCCTACAAGTTTCGTATTTTTACGATACCGGTTTCGTTTTATGGCTTCGGTTAGCGATTAACGGAACCAAAACTCACTCCGTAACCAAGATAAGATCAAAACTAACCACATAAGTCATCTTATCTCTTCCATGACAGAACTTAGGGGAGTCATCATATTGGTGGCATCATCCTAACCTTGGTTCATTAAGATCATTACAAGTGTCCTAAACCTAACCATGGTTAATATTTAACCCAATATATGGTTAACCAAACTTACCCTCCTATAAATAGCAAGTGATATTCATCCCAAAGACCTCCACAAACTGAATTGGGTCGTTCATACTCTAAAATATCCATATCTTCCATCATTTGAGCTTTAAACTCCAAGTTTAAGCAAGAAAGTTCAAAGATCAAGCTACTTCATCCAATCTCTAGCAAGTAAGTGATCTTCTTGAGTTTAGATCCACTCAAGTCACTTAGTACTTCATCACCAACTCTTCAAGTTTGCAAGGGTGCCAAGGTGTGGAAAGCTAGCTCAATACAAAGTCTTACCCGATCAATCAAAGTCCTATCCTTACTAAGTTACTCCTTTCTATTTGGAAAGCCAAAAGTTGTAAGCAACTTATCACCACCATCATCTCATCTTTATTATTCATAATCTTAACTATTTCATGCTATATATATAGTTACTATGTTGATTCATGATGTACATATACTCAATCACTTGTTTTAATTTACATATTGTCATAAAAGTAACAAACTAGAAAACTAGTCATATCCTATACATGTGAGACCATTAAAATCAGTAACATATGGACTATGTAACTTACATAATATGGTAGACAAGATTAAAAGGTAAACATAGCAACTTGAATCACCGAAGCGGACAAACGAGTCAAAAGTTATAGGCAAAAGAAGTTAGCGAAACCTAAACGCCAAAAGCGCCATATGGGACTGTTTGGTTCGCCATTTTGAAAGTCATACTTATGGTCCGAATCATGAAAAAGTTAAAACACGAAAGTTGTCCGAACGACGTTTTCCTTCAATAGCAAAGAAGCTCGGACCTTGAAAACGCTTAAATAGGCCAAAATCTTTCAAAAGCGAAGCTGCCGTAAATATAGTCTCATAACTATACTTTTGTCACAACTAAAAGCAAACCAAGAGGCCTAATGGCCATTAGCCAAGACCACGGCTACGGCTAAGGCCAAAGCTAAGTCTCAAGACCATGGTAGTCAAGACCAAAGTCACGGCAAGACCATGGCTAAAGCCTCGAGGCTTGTTTGAAACGACGAGAACTTGTAAAAACTAGATAGTTATTAAAACATGATAAACTTTATGTTATAACAATCTTCACTCAAAACATATGTTGTATTTACTAAGTGCTACAATAGTAGGGAGCTTCATGTGAGGGTTTCATTTGAGTAAAGCGTGTCGACGAGTTCTTGGATTCACGATTTAAAGTGTCCTAGCTCCTCGAGCGTTTACTACATGACCTCTCGAATTATGATGGCCCGAACGGTAGTACGATATATATAAACTATACGTTTTCACAACTAGACCATTTCTATAAACATCATATATACATAAACCATGTACTACATCATGATCAACATAGGAATATATATAGGATGGTTTATGTTTTCCTAAACATTATTCCAAACCTAAGTCGCAACATTCTATTTTAGGTTGCTCGTAGAAGTTCTCACGGCATATCCATCATTCTCATTATACATTTGATATCATTTACTCGAGGTGAGTTCATAGCCCCACTTTCTATTACTTAAATTGTTTTACAAACCCTTGGGGAGATACATGCTTTATTTTAAACCGAACACATTGCTTTCAAATTCTATACTTATCCGATTATTTTACTTGCACTAAGTTACCACTTTTGCCAATCTTAAGTCCCTAAATCATGAATCATTAATCACGAGTGAAGTGAGCGAATATTGTGGATAGATCTATTGGGATTGATTTAATCCCGTTTGTTTGACCGGATCCGGCAAACAAACGCACTATATTTGAGTACATCGGTTAAAGCGGCAAATTTTACCTACTTGGGGCATCGGTTACTATTATATGACAACAAGTTAACGCCTTGATTGCATGATGCTTAGTGAATAATAATATTTGTTTTCAAAACATTGGTGTGAGTCTAATTAACTCACACTACCAACATAATGTGTTCAACCATTTAACAAACTCTATGAATTTCACTCAACCTTTGTGTTGTGAGTTTTAAGCATGTATTTCGTGTCCATAATGTCGGAAGTCGGCACGGAAGAGCGAGGACTAGATCAAGAAGGCTATAAATTTTATTATCATTCGAAAACCAATTTAATGTATTTTGTAAACTTGGAACCATCTGGGACCTCATTTTTTGTAAACTCGATATTTATATAAATCGAATGATAAATCTTTTAAAACGACTCCATTAGAGTTTGTTTTCTATTGTTATGATTGTTGTGCCATGAAGTAACACCCGTTTGAATTCATTGCGTATCACAAAATTGGGGTGTTACTGATTGGTATCAGAGCCACAGTTATAGAGAAACGGGTCTAATCGAGACTTAAACTATAACTAATTTTACAAACAAAAACATTTTATAGCCTTCCGTTCTCCGTGCCTTCCATCCTCCAGACGATTATGTGACATTTAGGCTCTTTAAGCTATACAAACATACTAGTATATTGATATATACACTTGACATAATTTCAATCATAAATAATGTACTCAACATATCTGCGTATGCCTATTCTAAGGCATTACTGCACAATCATATTTTTCTAAATCTCCCAATCATGCATCTACTCATGCATTTTAGGATTACGAAACTTCCTCCAAGACATTGTAAATCCTACAATGGTCTTTCCTACTTCCTAGACATTGTGGGATACAATGGTCTCATTCATTTTCAAGACACCGTGAAATACGGTGGTCTCTATTACATTCTCGAATCCTACGGTGGTCTCTATTACATTCTCGTAAATCTTACTGGTCTCTATTACATTCTCGTGATACTCATTTATTTCTCAAGACATTGTGGGTTACACAATGGTCTCTTCATCATTTCTCAAGGCGTTGTGGGTTACACAATGATCTCTATCATTCTCAAGACATTGTGGGTTACACAATGGTCTCTTCATCATTTAAGACATTATGAGTTATACAATGATCTCTATCACTTCTCGGGACATTGTGGGTTACACAATGATCTCTCCATCATTTCTTAGACATTGTGAGTTACACAATGGTCTCTATTATTTCCTAGACATTGTGAGTTACACAATGGTCTCAACTATTTCTAAGACATTGTGAGTTGCACAATGGTCTCAACTACTCCTCGGATATTGTAAGTTATACAATAGTCTCTAAAATTATCTTATAAAACCTTATATGATATTGTTTTACATGAAACCCGTCACAATCTATCAATTTCCTAATGGAAATACAAGAAATAGGATTTCTAAAGGATAAAGTGACTCATCATCTACAAAAGTCAAGTTCAAGAACTTTCTACATTCATCAAAATTCTCTTACGAAACCTTCATTGTTAAAGGTCCGTGATTCTAGCCAAGTATAAACTATTTTAGAATTACTTAAGATTTCCTTTCCACACGTATCTACCCATACTATCTTCTATGCAATGGAATGTGAAAACATAGTTTACAAGTCTTTTATGGCGGGACTTGCAACCGGATGGTTTGATATCGCCTTTTCTTAGTGGACAATTTCTCAAAAGCTATGAACATATCACAAGTATACCTAATTTAGGTATTTGAAAATTTATCGAACCTCGCTAAATATAGCCTAATCACCTATATTTAACCTTGGGATAATGGATCATAGTCGATTAACTATGTTCAACTTAAATTTTTCAAACACTGAGAATAGTTATACAAGGGTTATATTCAGGTTAATTTCCTTCTTAAACTCAATAAACCACCAGAATTCATTAAAATTCATCTAGAGACACGATAGTGTCTACCACTCAGCAAAATCTTAACATCTTATTCATACTACCTAATTTCATTCTTGAAAGTTTTCATTTATGAAATAATCCTAACTACTATCTTGGGATAGTCATCAAATCTTCTCGTCATTTCTTAGAAGTACTAGCCTGATTAGGTTTCAAGGATATCATTCCGCCATATTCCTTTAAAATTCACTTTTGACTTTAAAACAAACTTGACATCTCTACCTAAGAATAATGGTAAGCGTACGCTACACTCTTCTAATTGTCAACATGTCACATCATTATCTGAACCCCATTGAAATTCAGTACGTAAAACTTCACTGTACCACGTTTCTTTCAAACACTAGTAGACAGAAACACTATAGCCTTCATCCCAAAACCACCTAAGACACGATCAACTTTGGAAATGGTTTGGATAACCACTTGCCACTATCAAGACTTTCCTACAACGACAATTGTCACATTATTATAAACCATTTCACATCAACAATATCTTACACCTTTGATTAACAACAGCACCCTAACAACAACGAAAACTATTCCATTTGAGGCACTATATCGACAAAAGTGTTAGTTAACCATTTCTTTGAACTAAGGTGTTTAGAGATCACCCATGAAACAACTAAGGAAACTATACAAATATAAATTAGGCTCCATGCCACACTATCACCAAAACTCCATGTTATAAATTAAGGTTTTATTGATAGCCTCGATATAATAAGATATGATTCGTTTTGAGAATCGGGAAAAGCCAAACTTTAGGTATATTGGACTCTATAAGATTTTAACAAAACCCTTTAGGTTATCAACTTAAGCCACATAGTACATAATACATTCTATGACTAGAAACTTGAGAACACAAAGATTAGAATTTGGCGATACATCCACATTTCCCTAGACAATTCAACATCGGGTAACACACCACGAATTCGGACGAATTCACATTAAGGGGTGAGACCGTAACCACCCGCATTTTTAGGTTACTTTTTATTTTCGAGAATTTACTATTCACTTTTACTATTCAAATTCACTATTCATCTCGTAAAATTTTAATCCACATTCTCGTAAGATAAATTATTTTAGTAATAACACGAGAGTTCGACCATCGTTAGATCATTTTCATAAAAATTATTAAGTAAACATCGTTTTAAAGTTTCGTTTTAGACGGTCCACCGTTTAAACATCACGCACTTAACGAAAATCAACCCCGACAATTTTCCTCACATCGATAAATTTTAGATCATTCATGATTAATTTGAGAATTTTAAAATTATTATTTTAATATTACCAAATAAGCCCAAATAGCAGAACAAAACTAAACTTACGTTTTAAACAATTCTACTTACATCCGGACTTAACGATTCTCCTTTGTGTTTCTAATATGTTTTGACACTTTTACATTTTGGAAAAGTCAAACATATTTCCTCCCCTTTGACCATAAAGGAATTAACCTTGTACGTTCTACATTTTGCTTAAATCGCGTAACTTTTAAACTTTGCAAATAACATTAAGTTATCCCGCATATGAAGAAAACCACATTTTGACATCTCATATCACTTTTAGACTAATTTTAGTCTACTCTAAATAAATTCACGGTCGTTTCCACGAAATTTCGTTCTTTTCGATAAACTGCGAATTACGCGTTTTGACCCGTATTTCGACTTTAAGCAACATTTTGCACCCAATGAGACTTATCACCCATTTTATATTTTTATATGGAGTATAATGATGAGTTTCATCATTCCTACAAGTTTCGTATTTTACGATACCGGTTTCGTTTTATGGCTTGGTTAGCGATTAACGGAACCAAAACTCACTCCGTAACCAAGATAAGATCAAAACTAACCACATAAGTCATCTTATCTCTTCCATGATAGAACTTAGGGGGAGTCATCATATTGGTGGCATCATCTAACCTTGGTTCATTAAGATCATTACAAGTGTCCTAAACCTAACCATGGTTAATATTTAACCCAATATATGGTTAACCAAACTTACCCTCCTATAAATAGCAAGTGATATTCATCCCAAAGACCTCCACAAACTGAATTGGGTCGTTCATACTCTAAAATATCCATATCTTCCATCATTTGAGCTTTAAACTCCAAGTTTAAGCAAGAAAGTTCAAAGATCAAGCTACTTCATCCAATCTCTAGCAAGTAAGTGATCTTCTTGAGTTTAGATCCACTCAAGTCACTTAGTACTTCATCACCAACTCTTCAAGTTTGCAAGGGTGCCAAGGTGTGGAAAGCTAGCTCAATACAAAGTCTTACCCGATCAATCAAAGTCCTATCCTTACTAAGTTACTCCTTTCTATTTGAAAGCCAAAAGTTGTAAGCAACTTATCACCACCATCATCTCATCTTTATTATTCATAATCTTAACTATTTCATGCTATATATATAGTTACTATGTTGATTCATGATGTACATATACTCAATCACTTGTTTTAATTTACATATTGTCATAAAAGTAACAAACTAGAAAACTAGTCATATCCTATACATGTGAGACCATTAAAATCAGTAACATATGGACTATGTAACTTACATAATATGGTAGACAAGATAAAAAGGTAAACATAGCAACTTGAATCACCGAAGCGGACAAACGAGTCAAAAGTTATAGGCAAAAGAAGTTAGCGAAACCTAAAACGCCAAAAGCGCCATATGGGATTGTTTGGTTCGCCATTTTGAAAGTCATACTTATGGTCCGAATCATGAAAAAGTTAAAACACGAAAGTTGTCCGAACGACGTTTTCCTTCAATAGCAAAGAAGCTCGGACCTTGAAAACGCATAAATAGGCCAAAATCTTTCAAAAACAGAAACTGCCGTAAATATAGTCTCATAACTATACTTTTGTCACAACTAAAAGCAAACCAAGAGGCCTAATGGCCATTAGCCAAGACCACGGCTACGGCTAAGGCCAAAGCTAAGTCTCAAGACCATGGTAGTCAAGACCAAAGTCACGGCAAGACCATGGCTAAAGCCTCGAGGCTTGTTTGAAACGACGAGAACTTGTAAAAACTAGATAGTTATTAAAACATGATAAACTTTATGTTATAACAATCTTCACTCAAAACATATGTTGTATTTACTAAGTGCTACAATAGTAGGGAGCTTCATGTGAGGGTTTCATTTGAGTAAAGCGTGTCGACGAGTTCTTTGGATTTACGATTTAAAGTGTCCTAGCTCCTCGAACGTTTACTACATGACCTCCGAATTATGATGGCCCGAACGGTAGTCGATATCTATAAACTATACACGTTTTCACAACTAGACCATTTCTATAAACATCATATACATAAACCATGTACTACATCATGATCAACATAGGAATATATATAGGATGGTTTATGTTTTCCTAAACATTATTCCAAACCTAAGTCGCAACATTCTATTTTAGGTTGCTCGTAGAAGTTCTCACGGCATATCCATCATTCTCATTATACATTTGATATCATTTACTCGAGGTGAGTTCATAGCCCCACTTTCTATTACTTAAATTGTTTTACAAACCCTTGGGGAGATACATGCTTTATTTTAAACCGAACACATTGCTTTCAAATTCTATACTTATCGATTATTTTACTTGCACTAAGTTACCACTATTGCCAATCTTAAGTCCCTAAATCATGAATCATTAATCACTTGTGAAGTGAGCGCGAATATTGTGGATAGATCTATTGGGATTGGCGAATCCCGTTTGTTTGACCGGATCCGGCAAACAAACGCACTATATTTGAGTACATCGGTAAATTGGCAAATTTTACCTACTTGGGGCATCGGTTACTATTATATGACGACAAGTTAACGCCTTGATTGCATGATGCTTAGTGAATAATAATATTTGTTTTCAAAACATTGGTGTGAGTCTAATTAACTCACACTACCAACATAATGTGTTCAACCATTTAACAAACTCTATGAATTTCACTCAACCTTTGTGTTGTGAGTTTAAGCATGTATTTGGGTCCATAATGTCGGGCGTCGGCACGGAAGAAGCGAGGACTAGATCAAGAAGGCTATAAATTTTATTATCATTCGAAAACCAATTTAATGTATTTTGTAAACTTGGAACCATCGGGACCTCATTTTTTGTAAACTCGATATTTATATAAATCGAATGATAAATCTTTTAAAACGACTCCATTAGAGTTTGTTTTCTATTATTATATTTGTTGTGCCATGAAGTAACACCCGTTTGAATTCATTGCGTATCACAAAATTGGGGTGTTACAGACCCCACTTCTTGGCTTGGGTCGTGGTTCAATGATCATGGTGGAGGTATTCTTTGGTGGTGCGTTTTGGATTTGGTTTATCCTCTCGATGTCATCAAGAGTGCAATTGATTGATGATTACAAAACCCCAATTATTCAATTCATGCACTTATTTTCCAATTCAAAATTTAAGTTATATCGATAGCATGTGGTATTGATTTATTTTGTGTCATAAATTCATGAAGCTAGCCGGCCATCGGTAAATCATGAACATATATATATATATATATATATATATATATATATATATATATATATATATATATATATATATATATATATATATATATATATATATATATATATATATATATATATATATATATATATATATATATATATATATATATATATATATATAGGGATCTTTCTTTGAGAACCCCATTAAGTGCGAGAACTTTGAGAACCCTTCTAAACCAATGAGATTTTTTTAAATATTAAAATTATTATTAATCCAAAAGGGTATTATAGTAAAATACAATTTTTATATTATTTTTATTTTTTTTTATTAAATCCGATTTTAAGTATTCCTAAATTTTCGGATTTTTTTTTTTTTTTTTTTAAGCATGGTTTCATAATCTTATCATGCATTTTTTAGTGAAGTACATGTGTGTTTTTTGCATGATTTTTTTTAGTGAAGTACATGTATGTTTTTACATGTTTTTAAGCATGATTTTTTTTAGTAAAGTACATGTATATTTTTTTAAGCATGATTTTTTTAGTGAAGTACATGTATGTTTTTTGGTAGCATTATTATTATTTTTTGAAGTTTGAAGCATAAATTAAAAACATAAACCATTATAAAAGAAAAACAAGATTCATATACTTAAATGTTACATTTCATTTAATTACAAGTACAAAAAACACATATGCAATAATCGTATATCTTCAAATCTTCATGTATATTTGTATTCATCCACTTCTCGGTCTTCAATGATATCGTTATTTTCATCAATCTGAAAACAAGCATGAACAAAAACAATTAAAACATACATGTTTTCATCAATTAGAACATACATGTTTTTAAAACATACATGTTTTTAGCATACATGTTTAAAAGCATTCAAGTTTTAAAACATACATGTTTTGAACGTACATGTTCCAATTAACCATGTCTAAGCACAAAAATAAACTATAACATACTCTTTTTCCTTTACATCATCCGTAATTTTTCTCATCGATAATATCGCATCAAATGTCTTTCAATAGTATGTATCCGCTTTTAATTTCACCTCTTTCTTTACTACTTGCATTAAATCAATAACCACAATGAGAGTAATAATGTCACCTGGCACATACTTTTCCATTCTATTTGCTTTGTATATTGCTTAAAAAATTATTCAAAAAGACACCATCATGAATAAACAACTTTACTTTAATAAAGCTAGCAACTTTAATAAAGTTTATGCTTTTAATACAACTTTAATAAAGTTTACTTTATTAAATCTTTAACAATTTTACTCTTTCAAAATTAAAACATATTTATTTTTTATCAGATATAGAACATAATTTAGGGTTGTATAGTTACTAAAACCTTTTAATACATTTTTTTTATAATCGATAAGACCATTTATAAACATAATTTAGATTTTTATATCAAATAAAAGATAGAAAAAGCTGTGAAACATGAAACTACAAACATGTATTCACCATTCCAAAAAACATGTATGCACCATTCCTAAATGTTTTGAAACATGCATGTTTTGAACCATAATTGTTATGAAACATGCATGTTTTTATTGATTTTGTACGAGAAAAAACACATGTTCCAAGAACATACTTGCACACCTTCAAGAAAACAATAGAGAACATATATGCACTAAGAACATACATGCAGTAGAGAACCACAAGCAAAAAAAACTCATATATGCACTAAGAACATATATGTACTAAGAACATCTGAGCCAAAAAACACATATGCATTGCACACCTTCAAAAATAGTAGAGAACATATATGCACTAAGAACATATATGCAGTAACAAGGATATATATATGCACTAAGAACATATATATATATCTGAGGCATACTTTGTGCAGGATGATGATGTTGCGTTATGGGTTGACTCTGGTGCAACAATCCATGTGTGTAAAGATATAAGTTGGTTCAAGATTTATGAGTCACTGAATGATGGTTCTATTCTTCATATGGGAAATGAGTAAACAGCCCTGGTGCATGAAAAAGGATGTGTAGGTTTAAGATTTTGTTCTAGAAAGATTGTTTCTTTGTTTAATGTTTTACATGTTCCAAATATTAGAAATAATTTGGTTTCGGTAGTGTTTTAAATAATTATGGTTATAAACAAGTGATTCAATCGATAAGTTTTTTTATCTAAACATGTGTGTTTATTGGTTTTGGCTATTTGTGTAATCAAATGTTTAGGCTAGGCTTAATATTGTTAATGATATTGTTAATTCAACCTTTATGTCCACCTCTAAACCGAATGATTCAACCCTATGGCATGCTAGACTTGGTCATGTACACTTTAAGAGAATGCGAGATATGACTAAGGATGGGTTAATTCCGACCTTTAATATGGACCTTTGAAAGTGTAATACTTGCATGTTGGCCAAAATAACTAAGAAACCATTTGAAAGTGTAAAGTGTGAAACGATGTTTTGGAGTGATACATAGTGACCTAGGTGACTTACATGCTACTCCTCATTGAGGAATAAGAAATACTTTGTGACTTTTATTGATGATGCTTCTAGGTTTTGTTATGTGTATTTATTGCATACTAAGGATGAAGCATTAGATAAATTATAGTTTTCAAACGAAGTTGAATTGCAACAAGGGTCCCCGATCAAAAGATTTAGGACTAATAGGGAGGTGAGTACATGGATACTCTGTATTTTTAGTCTATTGGTATAATCCATGAAACGACTACTCCTTATACTTGATAAGTATTTAAAATGTACGCTTTTAGAGGTCATTCAAGCCCTAAATCGACCACTTTTATATCTGTTACTGCTTAATTTCGTTCCTTTTCACTTTTTAGGTCTCTTGGAAGCATAATGCTGGAATGAAGCATATTTGGACGAAAAGGAGCAAATACATGAAGAAAATGGCAAAGTCAAGATTGAAGCCACTCAAAGCTGATCAACAGTACCTGACGGTGTCCCAATCAAAAGGCGGCGTCGTCGCTCTATGATGACTTGATCAAAACATGCACGCGAAGGCTCGGTGGAAATTTTGGTCACACAACCGACTGGCGTCACGCTATAAAAAGAAGGCGTCACTCACGGTTTTCAACTCGGACGGCGCGCGATCTAGAATCAAGACAACGTCCAAACCAAGACCGAATGGTGTCACAACTCTAAGGTGACGTCGTCCCATCGATGACTTGGCCTGACGAAACCCTAATGACGGTGGCGGCGTCCCATGTAAAGGTGGCCGTCACAAGTGTAAATCTATATATAAAATTCGATTTTTACGCATTTAGGGAGGTAGACCTTTGGAGAAAAACCCTAAATCGTTTGTAGTTCGAATTAGACAGTATCTTAGGGTCCCATACCCTATTTTACACATCGAGATAAGTATTTTAATCCAAATTATCATTATGTCTATCCCCTATTCGATTGATTGTGTGTATGCTTGCTTGTTTACCATGTCTATCAAAATTTCTTGTGTGTTTGCTTGGATCTATGAAACCTAGTTATTGATTATTGTTAGGTTGTTTCTTATCTTAATTGTAAATTGGCTTAGGAGTGCAATTAGGCATCATTTGTTGTATTTAATGCTTGAGTATGCTTTATGAATGTGTGGCTTATGGATGAAATAGCTTAGGCTTGCCGACTTCTTATGTCATAAACGAGAGATAACCTCAAAGAACTAGGGACTACGCATACCCTACGACCTTAAGAATACAACGCGTTAAGATAAGGTGTGACAATTCAACCGACCAATAAAAGATAACTAGGGAGTAATAGTATCTAGGTAAACACATTTTTAATCATCATATGAGCACACATCAATTAGACATAAGATACCCGTAGTAATTAGATAATTAGATAAGTAGAATAATCGGTAGAAGTACCACCCCCAACCAATTTCCCTGATATTTTACCTTAGCTTTCTAAAAAACCATAAAAAGATAATAAAGAATCATCCTCAACCCCCACCTTCTCATCATACATTTCTTACTAGAATTCCTATTCCCCTAGAGAACGATATCAATCCCCGAGGCTTACCCAATACTACACTACAACGATTAGGTTCACCGCCTGGGAGGTTGAAAAACTTGCTCGAAGAAAAGGAAGTTTCCTTTGACCCCGAGCGCGCTCGTCGGACATCAATACTCAAAACAAAATGGTATCTCGACCGGAAAAATAGGGTCTTGAAGAAATGGTTGATTTCATGTTGTCCTATTTAGGGTTTGAGTCAAGGTTTTGGGGTTAAGCTATGTTAACGACTTGCTATTTATTAAATAAGGTTCTTAATAGAAGGAACAAGGTTACCCCCTATGAACTCTGGAATAAAAAGAAACCCAACCATAACTATCTCAGGTCTGGGGTTGTAGGGAAATTATCAAACTCCCTGATCCAAAGTTGGAAACTTTGGGTGAAAGAGGTATTGAATGCATCTTTGTAGGATATGCTGAGCATTCCAAGGCATATAGGTTCTATGTTATTGAACCTAATGAATCTATCTCAATTAATTCAATAATTGAATCAAATGATGCAATCTTTGATGAGAATAGATTCTCATCTATCCCTAAACCAAGTCTGAGGATTTCAAATGGAACTGATGACATTGGTGTTTTAGAGGTCCCTGATAAGGTCTCTGATGAGGTTGTGGTTCAGCAACCTGAACCTGAGCTTAGAAAAAGTAAAAGGGTCGGGACTCCAAATTCATTTGGACCTGAGTTTCAATTATACTTAATTGAAGGTACAATATGTGAGGTCTCTGACCAATACTCCTATTGCTTTATTGTTGAGAATGATCCCAAAACATTTGATGAAACAATGAAGTCTCATGATGTGGCTTTCTGAAAAAAAATCAATAAATGATGAGATGGATTCCATCATGGGCAACAACACTTGGGTGTTGGCTGATTTACCACCTGGTTTCAAACCTCTGGGTTGCAAATGGATTTAAAAAAAAATGAAGGTAAATGGAACTATGAAAAAGTTTAAGGCTAGACTAGTTATTCGGGGCTTTAAACAAAAGTCAGGGATAGAGTATTTTGATACTTATGCTCCTGTGGCACGTATCAATACCATAAAACTTCTGATTGTTCTGCCATCAATTCACAATCTAATTATTCATCAGATGGATGTGAAGACAACTTTCGTAAATGGTGAACTAGATAAAGAGGTTTATATGAACCAACCTCAAGGATTCATCATGCCTGGAAATAAAAACAATGTGTGCAAGCTTATTAAGTCTTTATATGGACTAAAACAAGAACCCAAGAAATGGCATCAAAAATTTGATGAAGTGGTTTTGTCAATGGTTATCATCTTAACGGTGAAAAATGTGTGTATAGTAAATTTAATGAATCTGGTAAAGGAGTCATCATTTGTCTATATGTTGATGACATGCTGATCTTTAGCACTGATCAAGATCAGGTTGACATGACAAAGGCCTTTTTGTCATCAGGGTTCTCCATAAAGGACATGGGGGAGGCTGATGTTATCCTTGGTATGAGTATTAAACATGAAAGTAACATAATTTCAATCTCTCAGTCTCATTATATTAAGAAGGTACTAAGAAAATTCAATTACTTTGATTGTACTCATGTGAGTACTCTTATGAATACAAGTGAGAAGCTAAGACCTAATAATGGTCAGGCTATATCTCAACTTGAATATTTTAGGGTAATTGGTTGCCTGATGTATGCCATGACTTATACTGAACCTGATATTGCATTTGTAGTTGGTAAACTGAGCAGGTACTCTAGTAATCCTAGTGCTCATCACTAGCAAGCAGTACTGAGGAGTGAAGTATTTGAAGAGAACTATGGATTATAGTCTCTCATATACTGGTTATCCTTCGGTGTTAGAAGAATACACTGATGCAAGTTGGATCAGTAACACTAGAGATAATTCGTCTACTAGTGGTTGGGTATTCCTACTTGGTGGAGTTGCAATTCTTGGGCATCAAAGAAACAAACTTGTATCACTAGTTCAACAATGGAATATGAATTTTTAGCCCTGACAACTGCTGGCAAAGAAGCTGAATGGTTGAAAAACTTGCTTCTTGAGATTCCATTATGGCTTAAACCTATAGCACCTATTTCTATCCAATGTGATAGTGCAACTACATTGGCAAAGGCTTATAGCCAGATGTACAATGGGAAGTCTAGACACTTAGGTGTCAGGCATAGCATGATTTGTGAGCTTATCATGAATGCGGTGGTATCTATAGAGTTTGTAAGATCTCAACAAAAACTTAGCTGATTACTTGACGAAGGGTTTGGCTAGAGACTTGGTTCTAAAGTCTGCTAAAGGGATGGGTATAAATTCCACTATAGTCGCTAAGCATTCATATACCCAATTCCCTCATGAGGAAACTTAGGAGCTGAATTCAATGTGGAAGGCTTAATATTTAAAGGCTGGAGTACATGTTTTATATTTCATCCCAAGGTTTGTGCTTGGTCCCACTTGAAAAGTCGTTGAAAAGGATTCTTCTTAATATTTCAAATTTTGAAAAAGTGCAAAGC
Source organism: Chrysanthemum lavandulifolium (assembly GCA_022545495.1). Lineage (NCBI taxonomy): Eukaryota > Viridiplantae > Streptophyta > Magnoliopsida > Asterales > Asteraceae > Chrysanthemum > Chrysanthemum lavandulifolium. The sequence goes on from CM040240.1 coordinate 270,466,862, forward strand.
AGGTGCATGAATAAAATGGAACTACCTATGTGAGTGTTGAAGATTTGCCGCTACAAGGAGAACTAGGCTTTTGGCTCTTAAAACATTCATGAATTGGATGTGGACACATGGCTTATTTAGTGTCAAGAGCATTTAGGTGTTTGAAAACTATGTGTGTATGTTATCTTCAGGTATTCAGATGGGTTGAAGGGTTTAATTCTTAGAACACCCTGATTCTCGAGTATTTGAACGTGTAATGTACTAAGATAGAAATTCAATCTTCAAAATATTCTCATTTATGCACTGGTTTTGTTCTATGTTAATTTTCATGCAAAAGAAATTGTACTAAATTGGTGAGGATTGTTGGAAATTAAATGCAATTGAGAGATCAAGTTATACTTGGAATTGGGTTTTGAGGTACGGAGTGTACACCCATTAAGTCCCTGACCTCCTTGACTCATTTTTGTAGTTTGTTGATGATGTATTCATCAGAAAGTATCTCATCATCAGATTGATCGACAAGTATGATAACTTATCAACGCGTATACACTTGGTGAGCATCTTGATAAGTGCTCTTCCGATCAATCGATAACACTTGGAAAATATTTGCAACCACTTTTACCTATTAATGGGCGGTTTCAAGATTGAGTTAATGACCATAATTATTGGTCATGTAACCACTAATGAATTCATGGAGGAGGTTATGAGATTAATTTGATGATTAATACTCATAACTCCTTTTAACTAGGAGTTACAACTCTTGTTTTGAATAAGAGTTTCATCTCTATAAATAGATAAAACATTTGCATAAAAATACACACAAAAAACAAAAACACATGAAAGATAATGGGTGCTTGCTTTGTGCCTAAAACAAGAATGAACACTTTGTTTTATCTCATAGAGATATTCGTGTAACCCAGACATTAGGGTTAAATAGTTTCTATTGGAAAGTGTACATGATTTTAAGTGATATCCAGTACCATTGATTATCTACACCCTACTGGGAAGTTGCTAAATAACTAACAACTTACACATCAAGATGTCTTTGTTACACTCTCAGAGCTATAAGACCAACATATTAGGTTGTTAATGTTACTCTACCCCAACAAGGTTATAAGGTTTATCCTCTTCCTTACTTCCTAAAAAAAGGGAGACATGTTTTAGAACCAGCCAACCCTAGAGCTATAAAACTTTTTAATTTCAAGGGTGTCGCTCTTTATCTTTTTCAATGCACTATACAAATTTACCAATTCTAGTGGCTGTAATAAATATTTAATTGTGAGCAAAAAATGATGTTTCGAATAAGGTTAAAGGCTTCTTACTTCAAGATGGCTTCATCTAATTGACTTGTAGCAAAAAAAAACTCTATTAGATTATTTTTAAAGAGTAAATTACATGGATGGTCCTTGTGGTTTACCCAAAATATCATTTGTAGTCCCTCAAAGTTTAAAATTACGTGGACAACAACACATCATTCTCCTCATTCTCACGGTCATTTTGATAGGTGGATCGCTGAAAACGGAGCTACGGTTCAAAAGTTATGATGATTTAAATTTTTTGCCGCAAAAAGTCAAAGTTTTGAGTCAAAGTCAACTTGTCTTAAAAACTTGAAAATAATGAAATTCAGAGTAATCCTGATTCGGAGTTGAAATTCTGAGTAATCCTGATTGGTAGTTGAAAGACCTTCAAATTCGGAGAAAGCAAACTCAGAGAATCAAACTCGGATTGTAAATCGAAGTAACTGAAACTCGGAGAGTTCAAGTGTGGTCCAAACTCGGAACTCTATTCCGTATAAGGTTTGGAACCAAAGCCAGAGAGGCTAACTCGGAGACCTAACGCGGAGAAAAATGGTTTTGTAACCCGAGAGCAAACTCGGAGAAAAGGGTTTTACAAACTCGAGAATCTGCAGCTTTTTCAAAATTTAAAACTTGATAAAAGTTTCGATTTTGATGTTTTAAACCTTTTTGTTGGAAAATTTAGTGCACTTGTGGGATTAGTTCACACCTTGTAATGGGTTAGGAGGTACGGAGTGTACACCCATAAGGTCCATGAACACCCGACTCTAAGAGTGGTTTGTATTGATAGTGCTTGGTGAAAGTCTCGTTGTGGTTAACATCGATTATCGCGGTATCCACCGGGCAAGATTGCAAGCAGGATCGATGTTTCCATCAAGTAGTGTATACACCGAAGCCGTGGTGTTTCCACCAAGCGGTGTATCCACCGAAGCACTATGAAAGCATCGATATAAGCATCGATAAATGACAGCTTCAACCGCATCATTATGACCACGCTTAATTGGTCACGTAACCACTAACGGCTATAATGGGGATAATTATGAGGCTATTAATGGGCGATTAATACTCATAATTCCATTGAACGGTCAAGAGTAAACTCCTATAAATAGGAGATCCGAACATGCATGAAACATATACGAAAAACACAAAACACTTATAAGCGCAAGGGTTAAAGAATTGTGCCTAATTTCTAACTACATTTGGTCTTATCCCAAGTAGATATTCGTGATACCCGGCATTAGGGTCGAATAGTTTACTTTGGAAAGTGATCACACGATTCCAAGTGATATCCGTAACCACCGGTGGTATCTGCTATCTCGCGACCATTGTCTATTTCACGAACCGCTTGCATTTACTGCTTTGAAGTTGATTATCTACACCTCAAGGTCGGAGCTAACCGCCAACAATCAAAGTAAACTATTTTGTGATAATCAATGGCAACTGCTGCAATGAACACATGGCTTCAAACTTTGCCAAGCTTGATAAGTTTGAAGGGTGGACTTTAGGAGGTGGCGTAAGAAGATGCACTTCTTGTCACAAGCATGAGTGTGGTCTATGTGCCGACTACTCCAATTCGATGATGGTGATGATGCTACCGTGGAGCGCATCGTGAGGAGGAGCAAGTGGGAGAATGATGACTACATATGCAGAGGTCTTATTCGAATGGTATGTCTCGATTCTTTGTTTGATATTTATCGAACTTTGAATCTTCAAAAGAACTGTGGATTCCTTGGATGCCAAATATATGGTGAGGATGCATCAAGTAAGAAGTTCCTTGTTAGTAATTTCACAAATTACAAAATGACCGATTCAAGACCGCTTATGGAACAATACAATGAACTTCTTGGAATACTTGGAAGGTTTACACAACACCAAATGAACATGGATGAGGCTATCAAAGTCTCTTGTGTCATTGACAAACTCCTCCTTCATGGAAAGATTTCAAGCATACCTTGAAACATATGAAGGAGGAGTTAACTCTTGTTGAGTTAGGCCATCATACGCACATTGAGGAATCTCTCAAGGTGCGTGATAATGACAAGCCAAAGAGTAGCAATGCTTTGGACCATCATTGTCAATATGGTGGAGCATAACAACTCCACTGTGTACAATGACAACAAAGGCAAACGAAATTTCATGATAACACAAGGCGGATCCTAACAAGAAGGCAACACCTACTTGTTGGAAATGTGCAAGACCGGGTCACATTAAAAGGGACCGCAAGGGTGTTAAAGTTGGTGGTAAAGCCAATGGATCGTGCACTAAAAGTTCGTGGGAGTGGTGGTTCACCAACTCACCGAAAGGTCGAATATGTTTAATAAGTCTTTTCGGTTATTATGTTACATATGTATCTCAATCTTTTATGTGCGGGATGATGATGTTGCGTGGTGGGTTGACTCGGTGCAACAGTTCATGTGTGCAAAGATAGAAGTCGGTTCAAGACTTATGAGTCACCGAATGATGGTTCTATTCTTCACATGGGAAATGAGTCAATGCCTTGGTGCATGGTCGTGGTTGTGTAGATCTTAGGTTTAGTTCTCGAAAGATTGTAACTTTGTTTAATGTTATTCATGTTCCCGATATAAGGAAAAACTTGGTTTCAAGTAGTGTTTTGAATAATCATGGATATAAACAAGTTATTGAATCGATAAATTTGTTCTTTCTAAGAATGGTGTTTTATTGGTTTTGGTTATTTATGTAATCAAATGTTCGTGCTTAATACCACCGATAATGTTATTTCACTTTTGTGTCTACTTGATCGACTAATTCTATCCTCCGGCATGCAAGACTTGGTCATGTACATTATAAAGGTTGCAAGATATGTCTAAGGATGGGTTGATCCCACCTTTGACATGGACACCGAAAAGTGTAAAACTTGCATGTTGACCAAGATTACCAAGAAACTCTTTCGGGTGTTAGTCGTGAGACTAAGCTCTTAGAGCTTGTACACGTGATTTGTGTGATTTGCATGCCACTCCTTCTTTGGGAAATAAGAAGTACTTTGTGACATTTATTGATGATGCTTCTAGATTTTGTTATGTCTATTTATTACATACCAAGGATGAAGCATTAGATAAATTCAAAGTGTTTAAAAGCAAGTTGAATTACAACTTGGGTCTTTGATCAAAAGATTAAGGATCGATAGGGAGGTGAGTACATGGATACTCGGTTTTGATCTGTTGGAATAATCCATGAAACGATCGCTTTTATACTCCTCAAAGAAATGGTATTTCGAAAGGAAAACCGGTGTCAAGGAGATGGTTAATTCCATGTTGTCCTATTCAGATCGAGTCAAGGTTCGGGTGAAGCTATGTTAACACTTGTTATTTATTAAATAGAGTTCCCAACAAAGGAACAAGGTTACCCTTATGAACTCGGACTAAAAGGAAACCCAACCCGAACTATCTCGTGGTCCGGGGTTGTAGGGTCATGTAAGACTCGATCCAAAGCAAAAGACTTTGGGTGAAAGAGGCATTGATCGCATCTTTGTTGGATATGCTTGAGCATTCCAAGGCTTTTAGGTTCTATGTTATTGAACCTAATGAACATGTTTCAATTAACTCTATAATTGAATCAAGGGATGCAACTTTTGATGAGAATAGATTCACATCGGTCCCCTAGGCCAAGTCGAGGATTCTAATGGAACTCATGACCTCGGTGTATCGAGGTCCTCGATGATGAACCATCGGTGGTCCCCGATGAGGTTATGGTTCAACAACTCAACTCGTGCTCGTGAAGAGCAAAAGGGTCGACTCCAAAGTCATTTGGACCCGAGTTTCAACTATACCTAGTTGAAGGTACAAGGAATGAGGTCTCGCATCAATACTCCTATTGCTTCATTGTTGAGGATGATCCCAAGACATTTGAAGAAGCAATGAAGTCCCGTGACATTGCTTTCGGAAAGAAGCAATCAATGATGAGATGGATTCCATCATGGGCAACAACACTGGTGTTGGTTGATCTACCACCGTGTTGCAAACCTGGGTTGCAAATGGATTTTCAAAAGGAAAATGAAGGTAGATGGAACTATTGAAAAGTTCAAGGCTAGACTAGTTATTCGTGGCTTTAAACAAAAGTCGTGGATAGACTATTTTGATACTTATGCCCCGTGGCTCAGACGATTACCATAAGACTGCCGATTGCTATGGCATCTATTCACAACCGATTATTCATCGATGGATGTGAAGACGACTTTCTTGAATGGTGAATTGGAAGAGGAGGTTTATATGAACCAACCTCGTGGCTTCATCATGCTCGGCAATGAAAACAAGGTGTGTAAACCGATTAAGTCTCTTTATGGACTTAAGCAGCACCTAACAATGGCATCAAAAATTTGATGAAGTGGTTTTGTCTAGTGGTTATGTTCTTAACCAAGGCGACAAATGTGTATATAGCAAATTTGATGAATCGGTAAAGGAGTCATCATTTGCCTATATGTTGATGACATGTTGATCTTTGGCACCGACTAAAATCAGTTGACTCGACAAAGGAATTTTTGTCATCAAGGTTCTCCATGAAGGACATGGGGAGGCTCACGTTATCCTTGGTATAAGGATTAAACATGAAAGTAAAAGAATTTCTATATCTCGCCTCATTATATTGAGAAGGTACTGAGGAAATTCAATTATTTTGATTGTACTCCAATGAGTACACCTATGGATACTGTGAGAAGCTAATGCCTAATCATGGCAAGGTCAGTATCTCAACTTGAGTATTCTAGGTAATGGGTGCCTGATGTATGCCATGACTTGTACAAGGCCCGATATTGGCTTTGCGGTGGGAAAATTGAGCGGTATACTAGTAATCCTAGTGCTCATCATCGGCAAGCGCTCAAAGGGTATCAAGTATTTGAAGAGAACTATGGATTATAGTCTCTCATATATCGTTACCCATCGTTGTTGAAGGTTACACCGATGCAAGTTGATCAAGAACAATCAAGACAATTCGCTCTACCGGGGTCGGGTATTCCTACTTGGTGGAGGTGCAATTTCGGGCATCCAAGAAGCAACTTGCATCACCGCTCAACAATGGAATCGAATTTGTGGCTTTAGTACCGGTAAAGAAGTCAATGGTTGAAAACTTGCTTCTTGAGATTCCATTGTGGCTAAACCTATAGCACCCATTTCTATCCGGTGTGATAGTGCAAATACATTGGCTAGGGCTTATAGCCGATGTACAATGGTAAGTCTAGACACTTAGGTGTCGTGCATAGCATGATTCGTAGTTTATCATGAATGGGGTGGTATCTATAGAGTTTGTTAGATCTCAATGTAACTTAGTCGATCACTTGACGGGGACCTGCTAGAGACTTGGTTATAAAGTCTCGCTAAAGGATGGGTTTAAGTCCAACTTAGTCATCGAATGCTAGGACACCCAACTCCCTCCCGAGGAAACTTAGAGCCGAGTTCAATGTGGAAAGTCGAACATTCAAAGGACTGGAGCACATGTTTTATTTACATCCCAAGGTTGTGCTCGTAACTCACGAAAGGAGGATGAAGTCTTTACTTTAATGGTTATATTTTCTTTGAAAAAGTGCTTGGCGTGAGCATGACTAAAGAGGAACCACCTATGTAAATGTTGAAGTTTTGCCGCTCAGAAGCTTTGGACTTTTAGCTTTTACAACATTTATGAATTTGGATATGGACACATGGCTTGTATAGTGTCGTGAGTCGTAAGTGTTTGAAAACTTGTGTGTAGTTATCTCTGTGTATTCAAATGGGTTGAAGGGTTCAATTTTAGAACACCCCGATTCTCGAATATTTGAACGTAATTACTAAGATGGAAATTCAATCCTCGTGACATTTTCGCTTATGCACATGTTTTGCTTAATGTTTATTTTTTCATGCAAAGGAAGTGAACTAAATTTGGGAGGATTGTTGGAAAATTTAGTGCATTTGTGGGATTAGTTCACACCTTGTAATGGGTTAGAGGTACGGAGGTACACCCATAAGGTCCATGAACACCCGACTCTAAGAGTGGTTTGTATTGATAGTGCTTGGTGAAAGTATCTTGCTGTGGTTAACACCGATTATCGGGTATCCACCAAGCAAAGATTACACAGATCAAGAGTTTCATCAAGTAGTGTATACATCAAGCGCTGGTGTTTCCAGCAAAGTATCCACCGAAGCACTATGAAAGTAATCGATATAAGTCTCGATAAATGACGCTTCAACCGCATCATTATGACCACGCTTAATTGGTCACGTAACCACTAACTATTATAATGGGATAATTACAGGCTATTAATGGGCCGATTAATACTCATAATTCCATTGAACGGTCAAGAGTAACCTCCTATAAATAGGAGATCCGAACATGCATGAAACATATACGAAAACACAAAACACTTATAAGCGCAAGGGTTAAAGAATTGTGCCTAATTCTCTAACTACATTTGGTCTTATCCCAAGTAGATATTCGTGATACCCGTGCATTAGGTTTAATAGTTTACTTTGGAAAGTGATCACACGATTCCAAGTGATATCCGTAACCACCGTGGTATCTCAGCATCACGACCATTGTCTATTTCTCACGAACCAGCTGCATTTCTGTTGATTATCTACACCGTTGTCGGGAGCTAACCGCCAATGCTTTTTCTTTCAAAATCCAACACAATGAAGTATCTAGGACCTTAAAAATATAATTAAAGCCCTAATAATCTATTTTTAAGACCTATCCAACCACGAACTCAAAAGCAAATTTTTTTTTATGAAACCTTAAAGACTAGCATTTTTGCAAACCGTTTTGTACTTTCTTGTTCTAATACATGAAATACACCATAAAGATGTTTTATTTAACAGTTGAAGACTAAAAGGAACAAAAGCTTGTGTTTTTGAGCTTATACCTCTCGACTACTACTTTTAAACAAAAAAACTAGATATTTTTTGACACAAAACACAAACTAAACCATCTTATGGCTCTTGACACCACTTGTAGGATCCCAATAATAGTATAGAAATCTAGAGAGAGAAAGAACAAAGATCGAGAGAGATGCATACAGAGAGAGTAGAGAAGAGAGATGGTGGGGAGAAAATGATTCTTCGATAGAAAACACACATCACACATCCTCTCAAATGAGAGGTATAGGTTACTTATACATGAGACGCCCATATGTGGGCTTGGTGAGCTTGGGCTTAGTTTTGGACTAGGCTTATACATTTTAGAGTATACTAGGCTAACAATACATATAACCGGTTAGCTTAACTATTCTCTAAGCCCACCATTTATCTATAAGTATCTATTACAAGCAAACAAGGTTTGTGTCATATAACTGACCCACTTCATATAAAATATAAATGCTAACATATACACTGTGATAACCATTAAGGAATTGGCAGAGTTTATATCACAATGTATAATGGTGAGTCAACACATATTATGTTAATACGATAACTATTCCCAACATGAGTTATTACTTTTGAAAATGTGAAGTCAAATGATAAAAATGCGGATCCGCTTATAAAAGGCTTAATCTGAGAGTGAGTTAGAAAGTTATGTGGAGGAATGGGACTAAAGCCCCGGAAAAGTTTATATGAAGGAAGACCTAAGCCAACTGACTGGAGATCTCAAGATCTGGGTTTAATAGGACAACTTAATTGTGTAAACTAAAGGAGAACATTGTGGGGGAGTAATCAATTCTCCATCCATCTAAGGGAGTGAGTAAACTTATTAGTCCATTCCTTTAACTAGGGGTGAGCAAAACAAAACGAAAAAACCGAAACTGAACCGAAAACCGAAAAACCGAATGAAACTAAAACCGATGGTTCGATTTTACTTTTCATAAACCAAAAATGCGGTTCGGTTTGGTTTTCTTCTAAAACCAAACCGCAAAAACCGAACCGAACCGGTTTTATTATATTATAATATTTAATTAATATAATATGATTAAATAACTAAATAAATCAAATTTATAAGTTCATATTCATTTTGTGAGTGGATTTATAATATATTTATCTTAACATTTATATTTATATGTGTGTTTGTCGTGTCGCGTGTTTTATGTGAATATATCAATAATTATTCGATAATGATTATACTACGTGTATGTTCACTTGTATGTGTATGTCTCATTTATATGTTTGTAATTGTAGAATTATGCAATAAACATTATTATGCTTAGATTGAAAAAAAGTAAAGAAGAATAACTAATTTTGTACGTAGAACAAGTTTGTTGGTATAATTTGGCCATACCCAAATATTAATGGTTAGAAACCGGAAAAAAACGAAAACCGAACCGAAACCTATAACAAAGCGAAAAACCGAACCGCCAAAACCGAACGGTTTCGGTTTGAGTTCTAAAAATCGAACATTGTGGTTCGGTTTCGGTTTTAGCCAACCGACCCAAACCGAACCGTGCACACCCCTACCTTTAACAATGATGATATGAGGTTAAGTTTTCCGCTTTTAATGATTTGATAAGATCACCTATGTGAGAGAGAAGTGGTGTCGCTTCAAAGGGGAATGTGTGGGGTGCAATACCTAAAAGCTCTCGCAGAACCAGGCTACTGTTCATGAGTATAACGAACACGACTATGAGGATTTGACCATGTCAGGGAGAGTCCTCTATGAACATATATTGTCATCTATATAAATAGAAAATCAGTTCAAAGACATCGTGTTCTACTAAGAGCTAGTAGGCTAACTATATTTTACAAGGAATGTGCAAAGGGTAACACCTACCTATCCTATGCAGGATTCAACTGTTGAGATTTTCATTAGAAATTTTTGTGCTTTTTTTTAATCGATCTTCATTCTTGTTGGGGATTGTTAAAATTTTTGGTGTAGAGATATCGAGTCTCATATTGAGTTGTTTAGAATCATAATGTGAGTTGTAGCATCCACTTATGGTTTAGTAATTAGTCCATTATGATCATTGACCGATGGTGTTAATGCTACTTGTAACATCTCAATTTGATGGGCATTGAAGTATGTTAATGATGATCATTACCACACAAGTTCAAGTGTGTAGCATAAGAAGAAGCTTTTTGCTTCTAACTGATTCACCCAAGCATAAAACATCAATTCTTCCACCTTAAAAATAACATACACATATGTGCATGATATTTGGTAAATCACATCGATTGGAATTTCGGGCATAAGGTTAGGTCCAACAAGACAACGTCTTGTTTCTATCGTTGTACCACAAATGACGGAAAATTGGCGGCGAATCCGTTTTAAGGGAAACGTGTCAAACACTTGCCTCGATCTCGTTCTTGAATTAGGGTTCATATACTTCTATACTTTCTACGATTTAATTATAGTTTATGTTCGTAACTTTAGTTTACGATTTCAAATCTTTTTTATTTTATTTTCTTGTATTGTATCTTTATTATGATTTTTTATCGCGGATAGTTTTCCCTAAAAATACATGCCATCAGCTCTTGCTCTATATGAAATAAATAAAAAAATAAATAAAAAAAATAAAACTATCCACTTATATAACATGTTGGACTGAGAGGACTTAATAAGAACAAAATATAGAACAAACATAAATATTGAAGTAAATGCTATATATATTAAGCATTTGATACACATCGTTTGTGTTAGACTATTAGTATTAGGATTAGTATTTGGCCCATTGTATATTAGGCCCGTTATGTATCCTATATAATCTTGATGTACCATACATTATTATTCATTCAATATACACAAACTTACATGGTATCACAGCCTTAAATCGATCCACCTAAATCTTAAAACCGTTTCTTTCTTTTTTTTAATTTTTTCGTTCGCTGTTTGTCGACCAAAGAGTTGTCGACCAAGGTTTCTGTTTTTGTTTATCGACCAAGTGTTCTCGGTTATTTGTTTCGTCTTTTTGTTGCCGCCTACCTCTACACCTACAATTAAATAATCTACCCTACTGTTCAATACTCTAGCCTACCTCTAAGATTCCCTAAACACTAGCCTACCTCTACCACGATTAAATAACAAAAACAGAAAAAAAAAAAAAAAAAAAAAAAAAAAAAAAACAATTAAGTAATCTAGCCTACTGTTGCTCTACACCTACTATTTAACCACTTTATTATTCGATCAGTAACACTTTATTCACCCAAGTATTATTCTATTTTATTCGCCCAAGTATGACTACCGATACAAACCCTCCCCCACCTATCCTCACGTTATCGGATAAACTTATGGCGATGAATCACTTGACTACTTTTGTTCCGATTAAGCTTGATGTTGATGAGATGAATTACTCATCATGGGTATATTATTTTTCTCACCTTTGTCATGGATATGGCATCTTGGATCATCTCGTTGATCCAGAAGCGTCCTCATCTACTACACCTCCTCCACCCCCGACTAAGGATGCGGAATGGCTCAAGGTTGACTTCATCATTAGGTCTTGGATCTTCTCTACACTTGCCTCGAATCTTCAAAAACGGTTGGTTGCTCTTAATCCCAAATCTGCCAAAGAGGCGTGGGTGTGTCTTGAGGGGATTTTTCAAGACAATAAACGCCCTCGAGCTATGGCTTTGAAGGCGGAGTTACGTAATCTAAAGCTTGGGGACTTAACAATTGATGCATACTTTCAGAAAATTGAGTCAATTGCCTTGGTTTTGAATGGTCTTGGTTCTCCTCTTAGTAACGATGATATTGTTACGTTTGCACTTGAAGGCTTACCTACCACGTATGATGTGATTTCAACCGTTATTACTAGTCGGGAACCCTTTCCCGATCTCAAGACGGTTCGTTCTTTGTTAACCACGCAAGAGATGCGCATGAAGTCTAAAGTTCAAGACTCGCTTGTGGATGCTACATCCGCTTCTCCTATGGTCTTATTGGCAAATAATACTCCTAGGCGTCCGTCTAATCCGTTGGAAAAAGTTAACAAACCTTGTTTTTTGTTTGCTAAAGGTCATTGTCGTTTTGGTGAGGCGTGTCGGTATCTTCACAATGGCGTACATGGTAAGTCTACCCTACTTCCTCGTGGTTCGGTTACGTGGATATGGATACTTTGCAACAATTATTGGCTAAATTGGGTTTTACCACTTCCGTAATCCTAATTACGCTCCATATCTTGTTGCGTTTATGCTTCGCCCAAATGTCTCCCACGGCTCAATTGTCACAACAGGTCCAAGCTCCTCAAGGTTTCGGGCATCCAACCGCATGTTCACATCCTCGAGTTTATCCTTGGGGTTCAACTCGTATGGTCTAGTTCATTTATGCACCATCGGGGTTCACTGTGGGACTATCACCGTCGTCACGATTCAATAACAGGGGCTCATTTTGTTCCACGAGGTTCAACAACAAAGGTTCGTTTTTCATCCAAGTCAACTTTTGGTTTCCGGTTCACAAGGTCAACTTCAAGCTCGGTTCTACATTTCCGCATGCTTTTGCTTTTGCTAACACTCTTCAGACCCGTCTGCTGGAAATTGGAATATGGATACAGGTGCGAGCTCTCATCTTAATGATTTTGTGCATTGTCTTAGTGATATTCTTAATGAGTGCATTTATCCGTCTGTCGCGGTTGGTGATGGGCGTTTCATTCCCGTTACCAACTCCGGTCATAGTATCTTGTCTACACCTTTTCGTCCTCTTCGTTTAAATAATGTTTTAATTACCCCTCACATCGTAAAAAATCTTATTTATGTGCGTCAATTTGTTCGTGATAATTATTGCACTGTTGAATTTGATCCTTTTGGTTTTTCTGTGAAGGACTTCATAACTCGACGGGTACTCCTCCGTTGTGATAGCACGGGTGATCTTTACCACATTCGAAGCCTTCTCCAATTCCTCAAGCATATCTTACCGGTCGATATCGTGGCATCAACGACTTGGACATCCGAAGTGAAGTGTTGCGGCGTCTTGTGTCTAGTGATTCTATTTCTTGTAATAAAGAGAAGCTTCCCGTTCTTTGCCATGCTTGTCAGCTTGGTAAACACGTGAAGCTTCCATTTGTTAGTTCGTCTAGTTCTGTTACTTCTTGTTTTGACATTGTTCACTCGGATTTGTGGACCTCCCCAATTCCAAGTCTTTCCGGTTTCAAGTATTATGTTTTGTTTCTTGATCATTACTCTCAGTATGTTTGGGTTTATCCATTAATGAATAAATATGATGTTTTGTCTAAATTTCAGTTATTTCGTAGTTATGTTCGTACTCAATTTAAGTGTGAAATTAAGTCGTTTCAGTGTGATCATGGTGGTGAGTTTGATAATCGCCTTTCATAAATTATTTTCAACCCATGGCATCCAATTTAGATTTTCTTGTCCCCGCACTTCTCAACAAAATGGAAAATCGAGCGCATGATTCGTACCATCAATAACCTTATTCGTACTTTATTGTTCCAAGCACATTTACCACCCAACTATTGGATTTGAAGCTCTTAATATGGTGTTTATTTATTGAATATCCTACCTTCCCGTGCCATTAACAATGACATACCATTTACCCGCCTTTTGGTGCTACACGATTATAGTGTCCTTCGTGTTTTGGATGCCTTTGTTACCCATATTGATACCAACCATAAATTAGGACCTCGTGCTACACCTGCCATATTTTTGGGACATGCTGCCAATCATTTTGGCTATCGTTGTCTTGATCTAAATACCAACAAAATTATTATCTCTCGTCATGTTACCTTTGATGAAACGGTTTTTCCATTTCAAACCCATCCGTCCAAACCCACCCCTTCCTATGATTTTTTGGAAGATTCTTCCAACCTCATTTCCACCATTATCAAAACCACCCCAATTGGTCCTACTTTAAACCCGACTCCTATACCACCCACTGACATACCTACACCTCACGAACGGTCAATATACCTACCTCCCTGCCCCCACCTACACCAACGCACCTCTCCACCGTCCCTAACCCACCAACGCCACCACCGTTGTATCTATTCATCCCATGGTCACACGTTCTCGTGTCGGGACTACTCGTCCTAATCCTAAGTATGCTGGTCATGTGTCCACTGTTTCTCCTTCACCTAGGTCGTATAAGGATGCTCTTGATGATCCAAATTGGCGAAATGCTATGGTTGATGAATATAATGCGCTTATTAAGAATAAAACTTGGACTTGTGTACCTCGTCCTGCGGGTGTCAATGTTGTTAGGTGTATGTGGTTATTTCGCCATAAGTATTTGGCTGATGGCACTCTTAGTCGGTACAAGGCACGTCTTGTTGCCAATGGTAGCACACAGGTGGAGGGAGTCGATGTTGATGAGACTTTTAGTCCGGTTGTTAAGCCGGGCACTATTCGGACTGTTCTTAGCTTAGCTATTTCTCGACATTGGCACATTCATCGACTTGATGTCAAGAATGCATTTTGCATGGTGATTTGGTGAAACTGTTTATATGCATCGACCACTTGGTTTCGGGATCCCGAGCATCCGGATTATGTTTGTTTATTACGACGTTCTCTTTATGGTCTTAAGCGGCGCCTCGGGCATGGTTTCAATGGTTTCTTGCTTATATTCTTCTTGTTGGGTTTACTTGGTCGGTGTGATTCTTCTTTATTTATTTACCGACGGGTGATGATCTTGCTTTTACGCTACTATATGTGGATGATATTGTGCTTCTGCTTCCTCGATAGTTTATTCAATGGATTATTGCTTCTTTGCATAAGGAGTTCTCTATGATGATTTGGGTGCTCTTAATTATTTTTGGGTGTGTCGATTCGCGTGACTCTTACGGGATGTTTTTGTCACAACGTAAGTATGCAATGGAGATTTTGGAGCGTGCACATATGGTTGGTTGTAACCCTTCTCGGACTCTGTTGACGCCGAGTCTAAGTTGGGTGATGATGGTGATCCGGTTTCGATCCTCGTTATATCGGTCTTGCGAGTTCTCTTCAATATCTCACTTTCACTAGACCCGATATTACTTATGTTGTGCAGCGAGTTTGTTTATATATGCATGATCCTCGAGAGCCTCATTTCACTTCGCTTTCAGCGGATATTACGGTATGTTCGGGGACATTGGCTTATGGTTTACAGTTATTTTCTTCTACTTCGAGTCCTTGGTTGCTTATTCGGATCTTGATTGGGTGGTTGCCCTACCACTCGCCGGTCTACATCGAGTTATTGTGTTTTCTTGGCAACAACTTACTTTCATGGTCCTCTAGCGTCGGTGACGATTTCTCGTTCGATCTTGAGGTGAGTATCGGGTGTTGCCAATGCTGTTTCTGAGACATGTTGGCTTCGGAATTTACTACGTGAGCTTCATACACCATTGTCATCTGCTACTATTGTTTATTGTGATAATGTGAGTGCAGTGTACTTTTCTTCTAACCCTGTTCAACATCAACGCACCAAGCATATTGAGATTGATATTCATTTTGTTCGTGATTTGGTTGCTACTGGTCAAGTTCGAGTTCTGCATGTTCCTTCTCGGTTTCAGTATGCTGATTTTTTTACCAAGGGGTTACCATCTGCCTTGTTTACTAAGTTTCGTGACGACTTGAGTGTTCGGTCTCCTCCCGCTCAAGCTGCGGGGAGTGTTAGACTATTAGTATTAGGATTAGTATTTGGCCCATTGTATATTAGGCCCATTATGTATCCTATATAATCTTGATGTACCATACATTATTATTCATTCAATATACACAAACTTACATAAAACATTCATTGTTAAATTTGTGATGGTATTTTTGCACTTGCTTTGTTAAATTCATAAAAATATAGAGGTACTTACTCCTCAGATAAGTTTATCACTTGCAATCTTCTATGCTTGAACTTTGACTTTCGAGTATAAATATAGTAACTTGTATGCTTATAACTCGCATAACCTCTATACAAATTAGTGTTCCAACTCCAACAGTTGGTGCTTACATATTTCAGGGTTAGAAATGGATAGACATGAATATTGTATGTTTAGTTCTACTAAAGTATTTAATGAAAATAAAACAAACATAATACAAACAAAAAATGATAAGGTGAGCAGTAATGTAGTTTTCCTTGTGTTATTCGTAAGATTTTGCAACAGTGATACGTAAATCTCAAATAAAGTGGACAAAAGTGTGTTGGCGCCTTGGCGGTTTGATTGTATTGTACGTATAAACCCATTTGAACCCACACCATATTGACCCGTTTCACAATCTGGTCATTCTATCAGGTTGCAGAAAATGGGGAAGCCTATTTATGGTGTTGGTTGTACGATTACTGTGATACTCCTGCTGCTTTGTCTACTTTGAATAGCTTTGAGGCTCGCAGGGCAGAAAACATTTCATATGTGCAAGGAGTTCAGATATTCCATGTCAAAATGTGCAGATACAAAACCTACAAAATTGCGTAAAATAAGAGATTAACTTAAAAAGACAGTAAAAACGTGGCTCAAAACACTAAAATGGTCGCACTAAATTCTATGATCACCTAAAATGAAAGCTTGCAATCAATTTAGTTTCAAAAACCTCTTGTATGTCATTTTGACCCGTTTAAAATAAATGTGGCCTTCACCCTTACCCAATATTTAAGACCGAGACAAAAGTGTTTTGTACAAAGTGTGTTTTGCTACGGATATAGAAGGTGAGGTCTCACCTTTTGTAGCAGATTTACTTCGTTCAGCGTCTCAAGAGCGCGTCATTCCGCTTTCGTGTTTTCTGTTTCAATGACTTTGATTTTACACCCTTATCCGAGAATGTAGGAAACATCATAAAATCAAATCACGAATAGCAAAATTTATAATAAAGAGGAAACAAATGTGGTAGAGAGTAGTTTTTTTTTCAAGGATGATTACAACACGAATGGCAATTACATTCCTTTCTTTAGAAACATAGGACATTTATATAACACGCATGTCGGTTGGAGCTTTACAAATTACAATATAGGATTACTCATTTTGGCCTAAATTCGCATGAATCATTTTCCTTGAGAAATTAGTAACTAAATATTCTTTGTAACCTAGGTGTTCAAATATGGCTACTAACAACTCGATTCGTGAATTGAGTCGAGTTGACATACCCTCGATAAATAGGACTCTCAAGCACTTTATAATGAGAACATATTCCCAAAAGCTACAAATCAATATAAACATTAACTACAACTCAGTTGTCTTATAAACATAATTGGTATAACATCAATAATGGATAATGGATTAGCCTAATTTCGATTTCTTATAC